>JABFEA020000041.1:1617543-1639361 GCA_019775915.2 Cyphomyrus plagiostoma | reverse complement strand
TCTTAATAAACTGCTTAAGCTTAAGGAACCTGCCTCATCATTCAACTAAAAGAACCTGAGGTTTCATTGAAGAAATCCATCAGGGTTGATAATACTTCATCATAAAATTGTTTTGTGATGCAACGTGTTGTGTGCCTCTATATGACTGATGCATTTTAACTTTAGTGATTGCAAACAATTAGTGATCATCAAAAGCCTACTAATGGGAAGGTTATGTCAATCCATAGCCTGACAGATTTTAAATCTCCTTTCATTGGAACCATGTGTGGTAGGACTTCCTCGTTACAGTTAATAAATAATAAGGGTATGAAACCCACATTGGCAAAGACTATCAAAAATCGTAAACTGCATTTTAGTTTGATTAGAGTGTACAGCCCTTTTAAAAATATTTTTTAACCCAATAAACAGTATCTACTTGCAGTGTACACATTCATGCTGTATTTAAGGTAATATGCAAATAGTTATTCTAGAAATATTCAAAAATTAGAACTTTATACACACCCATCGATGTGGGTACTCCAAGAGTGTGATTTACTGGCTTGTACAGTATGACAGTACAGTGATCCTCAGCTATATTGCGTTTCAGCTATTGCACTCCCGCTATGTTGCGGATTTTTCCCTGATGCATCATAGTTCTCTGTGTATTGCGTACCTTGCTTACGGTCTGATCATTGTGAGCAAACTTTTTATTTTGTTTTAAGCCCTACAATTTAAGGCTTAAACTATAAAAAGAGTTTATTTATTTATATGGTCTTTCTATATCACGGATTTTCACTTATCACTTCAAAGCATGTGGGAGGGGTATTTTAGGTTTAAACCACAAAAAAAATGTTTATTTATATGGTCTTTCTATATTATGGATTTTCACCTATCGCTAATGGGTCTGGAACATAACTTCCGCGATAGGCGGGGGATCACTGTATACCCTGGTTTTAATACTGTAAAAAATACAGACATTCCTCTTTCTGTAAAACTGATGTGGAAATGCTGTCTTAAACCTAACCCTCAATATCCACACTAATGAGCTCATTTTAGCTATCTCTGATTCTGGAGTTTATAGTAGCCTACATGATTCACGGAATCTGTGTCCCCTTTGAATGCTCAATTAATGACAATGTAATTGAAGATAAGTGCAGGTTACTTGCTGATCTATACTTGTATACATGCAATCAAGGGGAATTTCATTCATTATGAAATATAGGAAAAGAGAAAAAAAAACAACCCAGCAAAATCTAAATTTTTTTACCATTGAAATAAAAAAAATGCATAATGTGTAAAAATACAGACTAAAGGACAATGATTTCCATTAAAAAAAATAAATAAATAAATCTGTATAGTGCAAAAAAGTTTGTGAACCATTGCTTTAGATGGTTTTAGACTGTCCTCAACACATTTATAAACGATTAAATCTGACCTGCCAATCCATTGCTTTCCACATAGAAAATTAGTACCCCCAATGGGAGCCCCCCCATATGAACAAGTTTTAATAATTTTTTCATGTTTTCACTTTTTTTCTGCCCACTTGATGCTGCATGTATGCCGGTGATATCCAGTGCAGATACGTAGTTGGGATTAATAGTCACGCATCTGGTCAGGTAAAGCTGGATTACTACATGCACAATATAACAATTTATACCACAAGTGTGTCTGCTGAGGTGTTTCATGAGTAAATAGTGTCCTGTAGTTGTGTTCTGGGCATACAGCAACTCTGGATGTAACAAACTGTTTTGCCAGGTCCCTTAAAATCCATTAAAAACTGTATTTTACTGTATATCTCAGTGATTTTTAAAAAATAATTTACAAAACAATATTTAAAACCTTTAGAAGGTACATATAATGCACTTGATCAATTTAATCACAATCAAAAATGATGATGCAGTGGTCTTTTGTTGAATCACATGGAATTAACCTATCAAACATTTTGCCTAGTTACTAAGCAAGACATGATTCGAAATTTTTCTTTTGCTAAGACCATAGTAGCTGTGGTGATAGCGGAAGACAAAGAACCGTAAATATACAGTGGGACCTCAGTTCTCAAACTCATTAGAACTCAAATTTCTTAAAAGTCGAACCAACCAGTAAAAAAAAAAGACCTAGAACTCTATCAGAATCTCAGAAGTGGAACCGTGAACGCTGACCTAAGATAACTTGAACCGCAGGTAAATGAGTCACGCGGCACGTCTCTCAGCGGAAACAAAGGGTAACACTTCAGTCTCAGCCTCACATTCGCTGTGACAGCATTGTGCATGTTTACACTAACAACACATATTTAGACAGTAAAAATACATTAGACAATGATAGACAGTAACAGTAATTATTATTATATATTAAAATACATTTTAAAATAAAGATTTCTTATTTTAATATCATTAATAATAAACCATTAATACATTTAACTATAATAATATTATCATGCTGACCGGGGACGGAATGGAGACAAAGGCACAGACATCAAGGTATCGGGGAATTCGGGGTTTAATTACAGGTAAGCAGGCAAAACACAGTCGGACAACACAATGACCGGACTGGGGAAACAAACTGAAACACGGACTAATACAGAGGACTAATGACAACAACCAGAAACAGCTGATCACATGGGGATTCCACACGATGTTAACGAGGGGGCGTGACACACGGAAGGTGCGAATGATCGGGCCAAGACACATTGTTTATTTTTTTTAAGTTTACAAATTGTTTGGATACATTTATTTTCTTACTTTACAAATGACAGTTTTGATAAATGTGCTTAGATGTGTTTAGTACAGTATATGCTCTTGTTTTTATCCTGTTCGTTTTGTGTTTAAATGCTTAAAAAAAAATAATAATAATTTAGGTGTAATTTTTTGGGGCCGGGAACCAATTAATTGGTTTTCCATTATTTCTTACGGAAAAAATTTGATCAGAACTCAAACTTTTTAGGATTCGAACCTGAGTTCTGAGGTACCACTGTATATACATACATACATGCCCCTACCTACCATTGAGGACACTGGGTATTCTAAAAATTCTGGCTAGAGCCCTATATGCATATAGGATTTAAATACAGACAGAGACTCCACCTCCTTATGTTCAAATTGTACCTTGGTGGAGCGTAGCTCTGCCTCCTTCGACTTTAAACTATTTTTCCTTAATGTCCAAAAACTCAACGCCCGCCAGATGAAAAGGGTGCTTTTCCACCGCACCAGGTACCATACTTTTGGTATTGAACATTTGGTACTTTCCGTTTTCCACTGAGTTCCAGTACTTAAAATGCCAAATCAGCAGATGTACTTTGGGGTGGGACTTGCAACATTTTCTTAGTTAATTGGTTATGCAAATAGCCTGCCTCTAAACATAATACAACCACAGTCTTCAAAAAACAATGAAAAATTATATAAATATTATTATTAATAATAATAACAATCCGATTTAAAGAACAGATAAGAGATTGAGATGGCATGACAAGAAACTAAAAAAAGTATTTTTGTATACCACACTAGGACAGCATGGTATTGGAAAGTTTCCAAATATCACAATGTGATTTTGATATAATAAATATTAGGGTATTTATAAAACAGAAAGGAGTTCAACACAAATTTCTCAGAAACCCATCTAGGATTTTAACAGCAAGGATGAAAATGAAAATCAATGAAAATCACGATTGTCTTGGAAAACGCCTGCAGTACTCACAAAAGCAGCAGAGGTAAACTTTAAACTGATTTTTTAAACATATACTAGAATATCTTGAAAAAGAATAAGCATTAAAATTGCATAGTTTGCCAAGTTTGTATTCCTGTGACAGAGTAAAAATGTTTTAGCAAAACTTTAACTCCCTATGCTATAACGTCTGTACAGTATGTAAGTACAAAAAAAGACTGATAGCAATCTAGCTGACTAGTTATGTAAGAATTGAATGTAAGTATTATTAATCACATATCCTCCAGCCCTAAAATATACAATAGCTTTGTTGTTCGAATTCAGTACAAAATAACCCGCCTCACATTGTGATGTCCTCCAGTGCCAGTACCAGTTTGTACACCAGTGGAAGACCAACACTTCGAAGTACCGTATTTTTATACTTTCGGTACAAAGTCAGCAGTTTAATAAAGGGTAATTTTTACACTAAAATCATGTTCTAATGTTAATTTTCACTGGTACCTCTAACCAAACATTAATTTCTCAAGTGGATGAGATATTTCTGCATGGCATGCTGATTTATGTCCAGCGATTTTGCATTTTGACTTATTTCACTTACCATAGTGCTGCCAAAACTTCACTTACTAGCCTGACTCTGCTACAAGTAAGAAGTGTGCGAGGAGCAATCCGACAATAACTTGATATTTTAATGCATTTCCATGGGGTCATTACAAATGAATAAGCAAGAATATTCTGTCTGACCCTACTCTATGCATGACAGGACTACCCCTCCTCTGACTCTAATTTAATCCTTGTTATTTTGTGATTCATTCATTATTTCATTAATTTAGTTTTATGTACCACTTCAATTTCTTTCCAGCTTTGCTCCATAAAAAATAGATCCTTTACTTTAGAAATTATTAGAAAAGCAAGAAAATGAAATGGCGATCTGAGGCCAAATTCCTTAAGAGGAATATCAGAGAGAAAACTATTTTGGCGAGGATTAAATTTTTTGCTTGTACATACTTTAATAATTTTCATACATCAACATAATATTATATTATTAAATTCCTAACCCAGAAATCATTTCATGCTATTCAAGTAAATAAGAGAGAGGTCTGAAGTACTTACCTAGTGAAATTGCTGAGTGGGGCAGCTTTGTCAACTTCTATATGCTGGTCAAACACAGACATGGTGGAGTAGTTTTCTGCCATCAGGTATGAAGGATCTTCTGATTGACCTGGGACTTTTCCCAGTGGAAAATGTTTCCACTTCACATTATCTAGCGAACACATACAAAAAAGGCCTGTTTTTGCATATGAGTTTACTCCTAAAGGAATGTTGATTGCACATGCACAATGAAACTTTGAAATCTGTTTGGAAAACACTTTTGAATGATGTTTTATGCTCACCTACACAGATTTGCCAAGGAGAACCTCTCAGTGCAGCTGCTCTCTCGGCCAGGATTTCTGCACTAAGCTGCTCCTGTAGGTCTTCGGTGACCTCTGACATGGGTACAGGGATCGACGTATTCTGCAGTGAACTTAATGTGCTGTCTGGGCACAGGCTGTCACCAGTGGTGCTGTCCTTAGATTTCAGCCACAGCATCTTCTGCAGGCTCTCTAATGTATATACAGGCTGGTTTTCCCTCTCCATAGCTGGAGAACAAGTAAAGTCAGCAGCCTGTGTATAGATGCAGCTGAGTCGCAGCAGTTTCTTCTGAGTGTCCACAGGCAAAGGCGGATCCATGTTCTCCATGATTCTACATAAAAATTTGTTCATTCATTCACTCACATCCAAACCAGAAGTCTAAGAGGATTTCCACTAATGCACAAACACCCATTTAAAACATTCTGAAACTGAATTTATGTAAATGTGAATTGAGCAGATATTCAGATACTGATATGTAAATAAAGAGAGCAAGTAGTTCTGACAAGAATAAAAATTCATCCTTAAGCAAATAAAGGTGTGCATCCTATTCATTATGGATAGGGGGAATGTATCAGCCTATTTACTAAGCTTATTTACTCAGGTAGAATAGAATGTACTTGTATCTAGCAGAGGAAACCAGTCTAGCTAAACTTAAAAACAAACACTCCTTATAAAAAAAAGGTCTGAGAACTTACTGCCGGAGAAGATGCGGACTAGCCGAGCAGGGTGCATCCAAGCACATCATCAACAGCTTTTTCCAGGGCAATGTAATTTGCTTTGGAAATATCTGCTCTCTGAGCCTTGCCTTTTTCTGGCCCTTAGACGCATTCGTGTTTGGGATTTCTATGGAGATATACAATACTTTTAAAAGACAGAGAAGGAATTATATTTCACTGTAGCCAATATTTATTTCTGGTGGACTGAATTTCAGTTTTCAGTAGTTCTTTATGTTGAGCTACTAATGATCATAGGTGAGTACACTTAGAAAACTGAAAACTAACACACAGTTTTGTTAATAGTAACTGGGTGATATCTGATTTTCAGGTACAAAAAAAATATTTTTTTTGCCACTGAATTAACTCAATAAAGGGTTTGTTTTTACACATTGTTTGGACACTGCGTAACGTAGATAAATTAAATGAACAAATCAACTAACAGGTCCTTATCATCATACTTAAGTAATGTGAACACAGGGGTAACATCAAGTTATAAATAAGGAAATTCTGGCAAGACATCTGGCATGTTTATAACTGTTAAAATACATAAATATCTCTAAATATTTACTATTTCTGAGGCTCTGAGCCTCAATGACTCATCCATAAAAAAATAAATGACAGTAGTGGATTATCTGTATATAGTTTTTTCATAGTCTTATGTGGTGTAATTTTGATGTTAACGTTTATCCCGATATTTTAAAATTAAAATGTTATTTTTTTAAAGACATCTCCCAGGCCTGATTGGTATTGCCAGTGCTTGTACTCGGTCTGGGAGAATGAAAAAAAAAAGGCACCGACGCATCCTTAGCCAAAACCAACAGATGAATGGAGATCTTACGGAAGCTGCAGAAAGAGAATATCTCCGAAATCCACCCTGCGATGTAGTACGTCCTGTGCTGGGGAAACTCCCCAGAAAGGTGAAGCTCTGCAAACAGTTTCTCCAGGAACAACCAAACAAAGGAGTGTGCGGACAGTGCCTTAAGCAGCGGCTGCCAGAAGCGAAGGAAGAGGCGGGGGATTGATGGGGCGGTCGGGTCAACAGAGTCTGAAAGGGAATCAGAAAGCAGGTGGTGGTCATTTCAAAGAGTGAGAGACATCTTCTTTGAAACAGAGGCACTGGTTTCGTCTCACCGGCTGGATCGATGTCCAAAGATTCCAGCTGCTCCGTGGTAGGGACTAAGTATCCATCCATCAGCAATGTGTCTATTAAAGCATCACTAAACAGAAAATTGTAGAAACGGTCTGATGACGTTCGGTAACGCACACATATTTTAAACACAATTCTATCAGTTATTAGAAGCCACAGACCATTACAAAAATCAAGCTATACAAAAATAATAATGTAGACAAAAAGTTGCACAAAAAAATTAGGGAAGCATAAATTAAAAATACAATATCAGTGGAAACATTTAGCAATGGAGGATTGCAACTACATAATATTCTGTTGTGCTTTTTTAATCATAGGCAGTGATTATATTTTATACTACAAAAAAAAATATGAACAAGAGTTATACATCTTTCAATGCTCAGACTGAGCTGCAAATAAATCACTAGAAATTTACACCGTTGCTAACTTTTTTGATATACAATTGTTTACTATAAAATAAAAAATACAAGGCTGTGAATAAACAGGATATTGTGTTTTTCCCCTCTATCTAGCTAGATGGCATGTGACAATTAGAAAAGACAAAAACAGTTTGGCATGGGGGGGAGAAAGTCTAGTATTTTTATCCCTACAACAGAAGTCACCATTCAATAAACAAACAAACAATCTACAACAATTCAGCATATAATTTGATTATTTCTCTTAACAAGCCTGCTTGACCGTCCCTCCTCATTTCAGCAAGTTGAAATAACAGTGTCAGTGCAGTTGCAATTCTATGAAGAGCTTGTATTTGGCTCCAGTGCTTACATAAAAGCATGACTGATAAGGTTATGCAGGAGCCAAACAGGGATTCCCCTATGTTAATGGAATAATGGTGCTGGGGTTGCAGTGTGAGGACCTGAGAGTGACCAGCTGCTTCACAGGAAAGCACACAATGTAACAACAGAAGGTCAACAGAGGATAGAAGCAATCAAAAACAATTAAAAAAAAAAAAGACATTCACAATCAAAACTCACACTGACATTTTATTCAATAAGGGGAAATAAACAAGGTTAAAATATGGGGGTCCCTTTTTTTGTAAATATAGTTTTCATAATTATTTCGGTTTGCAATTTTTTTTGTGTCCATTTTATAAACAACACTGGTTCCAAAAAGCCCAATGCGCAAACACACTGGCACCGTCAAGCACCGTGGAATAAGGCCAGATTGTAGCCTAAATGTTCTCAAACACACATTCAATGGGAATTTTAAGGTAGCAGGCAGACAACTTTATGGCTTTAATAAAGGAGTGTATTTAGCAGCTACAATGACAAAAGGTATTGAAAACCTCTCCGTACTAATGGTAATTTAATAAACCACCTTCTTATTTTGTGAAGATTACAAGTACTCCCAAAATTACATAGTGTTATTAAAGAAAATCTTTTGGTATAACAAATTGAAGAATCTTGGAAATCAAAATGGTTATTTTATTTCTAAAAATGTGTCGATTAAAAAATGGATGTCGACCCATCTTCAGCATTGACGTCATCGATTAGGTCAACTAAATGCGGCAGTCCTACATCAATCTAAAGCTTTTTAGTGGTTTTGGGAAACAAACGATTGCACAGCTATTCAGGGACCCGTCTTTAATATAACTTTACCCTACTCCCGTGCATGAGTGCAATTCACTCCATTAGCCAATTATTTATGCATTTACAAACACCTTGTACAGTTAGGCCAAAACAAAAAAAATGGCATAATGTCATTTTTGTTATCCGATTTTTTTTTCTTCATTTTTCATCTATTCTAGGGAACCAGCAACTCTGGCATTCTAGAGCACACTCGAATCATTTGTAAGCATCTACGAATCATATCTCTGGCACAGAATCCATATAAATGCTCCCTGTTGAGACAGGTATGCCCTATTTTCTGGCATTACTCCCTGAAGAATACACCATGTTTGTCTGAGCATTACTAAAAAGGACAAAACAGAAGCATTTGAAACTGGCAAAGCGCATGAATTCATAAATAAAAACAGGTATCTGACGTGATCATCTGGGTGACAAGCAAGAGTGCGAGAAAGCAGATTGATGTACTAACCTGGAATCCATGACAAAGTCTTTGATTTGAATAAGGATCCAGTGCAAATCTGAGGAAGAACTACACCACTGTTTCTGATCTTTACCCTTTTTATGCAACTTATCAAAAGTCTGTAAAAAAAAAAAAAAAAAAAAAATGTAACCAGATATTAACACATTATCAGCAAGTTCATTTTTAAGCATCTTGCAATATCATTTATGCCACAAAAGCCTGCGACCCAAACGCAGTCGCATACTCTCTTTACTACAGTCAATTATGTGTGAAAGCACAGGTGAAATGCATGTAGGTGAAATGTACTCCCATATGAAGAAACAAATGGATGGAGATAAAGAAAACAAATGATAGATATAACTATGGCTCTCCTTGTCCTACATTGCACCGTCAGAGTGTAGAATACTGGAATAAGCTTGGTTTCATTTTTAAAACGACTGGTGGTAGCTCAAAAGTAAACCATTTCAATTAATTCTCTTAAGTTCTTATATCCCTAAGAAGCAGCACTGATCACCATGTTGTTGTAGTGTTCATTCATCATCATTATTATTATTATTTAAAATTAACTTAAATTTCAATGACAGCCTGGCAAGTGTCAGAAACCGATTGTAGGCGAAGGAAAATGAGAGAGAAAGTATTAGATTAAACTGAAGTAAAATATCTGTGAGTATCATTAAAACATCCATAAATTTATCTATTTTTAGTGCTTTTTGTAGCAGGGACCATTCATTTACTGTTGCAGACTGGAACGACAGCAGGTCTAAAGACGCATCAGATTTAGGGGCTTTTACTCTAATGTAAAGGGGAGGCCATGTATTGTACTTGGCCACAGATATTGGCCGCAATAACCGACTTAGATACGAGGTTGAATATCCAAATTTTAAAGTTAAATCTCTGCAGTCAATGTACACACAAATTCACTGTGAACAAGCAAAACCATCTGCAAGCTCTAAAGCCAGAAACAAGAAGTTATAAGGCTAGAAAAAGGAAGGAGGGTTAGGGGGGAAAACATAACCCTGATGATTGCACAATGTTAGCAAGGCAGAAACTGTTTGTTCTTTCCACTTTTTGCCAGTGCCACTGCATTAAACAAACAAAAAACAAAACAAAAAAAGGAAACATCCATAACCTCACACACATGGCTCCCATCCTCACAAGTCCAAACAACTAGTAATGCCAACCTGGAGTTATAAATACTGAATCCAGCGAAGATGGGACTTCAGTTATGTATTTACACAAAGAGCGATGACTCTGTTTAAAGGCAGTTGATGCTCAGTTTGATGCTCAGTGAAATGGTGTAAAAGCATTCTGACAACAAATGTATTCAAACCCGGAATGCAGATATGTGGTGTACTCAAGAGCGACCAATTCCTGAGACTCCTTCCTTCCTCTATCCCATCACACTAACCAGCAGGGAAAACATTTAGAGGAGTGTATCCTAACCCAGGCTGCGAGGACCCTCCAGCCTGTCTGTTTTTGCTCCCTGCCAGACAGTCCACATTTTTTGCCCCATGGGAAGCAGGAAGGAAGCAAAAATGTGGAGTGTCTGGGAGTCCTGAAGGCCTGGGTTGGGAAACAATTGTACAGCACAGACTACTGAAAATATACGAAATGCGTTTATGCAGTTTTATGTAAAAACAAAGGTCTATACATGATAAAGTGAACCAGGCATTCATTCATCCATCCATACTGCTTATTCCACACTGGGGTGCTGGGGTTCAGAGCCCATTCCCGGTATTGCCCGCCCTAACACACAATACATTCACAAAAACAAACTAATAATAATTGGTTACATGTACCTTATTATGTAAAATGACACAGCTAAGTGACAAAGCTAACCTTTGTTTTAGCAGCAATTATTTTAACATACAGGAATTGTAGAAATTAAGCTAAATAATTCAGAGTGACTTAAAGACAACCTAAGCTACTCTGAAAGGTTAAAAGACAAATATTTATAGCTAACCTTTACTGGGTGAGTGCATCAAACCTGAATGTCTTCTTTTAACAAGTATTTGCATTGCAGTCGTGCTATGGTGATATAAAAGTTCTGCTTTGCAATATGACAGATGACTGCAATATTATTTACTTTTGATGGGAAGTGCTTCCAGGCACATGACGCTTACACTCTAAATTTGATCCTTATCCTTTATGTGCCATATTGCCACTTTTTTTTTTTTTTGAGAAAAGCAAACAGGAACTGGTCACAAAAAATATACTACATAATGGTGAAAAGTTCGGTTTCCTATGACTGAGTAAAATATATATATATATCTTATATATGTTTTTTTTTAATTATTTAAAAAGTTCGTTTACAGGTTTGGCAACATAAAACCTTGACACGCATTGTGTGTAGGCTGAATGACTTTTTCCAGGCTGCAGAATAGGCTTCCAGATCATTTCCAGTAGAACCATGTCTGGAAAAAAACTATTTTTTGTTTTCTAGCCAGAACTAAATATTAATTAAAATTTGCCTGTAAAGAAATCTGGAAAACCAAGGGTTGTGCAAAAGCTGCTACCAGCTCAAAATGCTGAAGCAATATCTTGTACCAACTTTTGTATATATTTATCATTGTAAGATTTAGCACACAAAGTACAGGGGACTTGGAGTGCAAAAACGATTGGTGTGCATTTGTGTGTGTGCTGGATATTAAAGACTGTTTAAAAACTGCCTGGCTTGCTGTGTTTGAAATATTTTACAGCCGGGAAGAATAAAAAGCTAACTTGGTACTGTGGTAAGTTACACTGTGTGTTACATTAATTTTTTTCCACAATTTTTCTTATTTTCTTTTAACATGAAGTGGCATGTTAAAAAACAAACAGAAAGATAACGAAACCGAAAGATAATGATAAATATAGATATAAAATATAAATATATTGTAGAAAGATAATGACTATAACCAATTTTGTTTCTCAAGTTAAACCATCCATATAAGTGCTGCTCGCAGTTCCCACCAGGAAGATGCACTCTTGGCTGATACTCTTGTTGATGTGACATTGTCAATCTTCCTTATGACAATGGCAAACACACTGTTATTATAAGCACACTATTTATATAAAGACAGAACAGACTATGTTCATAACCTGAGGCCTGTATGTACCGCATAAATTTGACCCAAAATGTGATCAGATCTTCATCTAAGGGACCATGGAATCAAAACTCATAGCTGCCAGAATAACCATATCAACACTAGTCCTGAGAGTTACCCAGACTTATATCTGATTGCAAGCCCGCTGACTGACACAACTGACTATAATTATCCCCTTAACTCATCAGATAATCCTAGAGATTCACATTCTGTCAGACATTTAACGTTTGATTATTCTGATCAGTCAATAACTACATAAAAGATGATCAATTTAGTATATGAGCCTTCTCCTCAGTTCAGTGCTTTGCAGTTTGGGTAGTCAGGCTGCCAGGTAAAAATATCTCCCTCTAGAAGTGCCACCCGCACATAATTCTTCAAGTTAAATTAAGGGCAAAAAAACTAAGCAGTACCAGTGCAATTTAAACTAAAATGTATAAATAAGATTACATGTATTTTATATGTTTACTGTTAAGTAAAAATATAGACAATTTAGAGACATGTTAGCCTAACTGCATGCCATTGAATGGGGGGAGGGACCTGGGGAAAGTGGCCAAACAGGGTAAGAACATGCAAATCTCAAAGGAACAGAGAAGACGTGAGTCGACTCTGTTACCCTGGAGGAGTGGGACATCACTGTTACCCACTGAGTTTTTTTCACCAACTGACAAACTAAAAATGACACAAAGTGTCCCCCAGAAATGGAACAATGTAATGAAAAATGAAGCATAGCTAAAATATGTAGAAAGCATCCTTTAGAACACAGGTGTCAGACTCCAGTCCTGGGGGGTCGGGGCCCTGCACATTTTTGGGTTTCCCCTCGTTTAACACACCTGATTCAACTTGTGCTAATTACCACACAGCTCCTGAGCTGAATCATTTGTGGTGGAACAGGGTAAGAACTGAGCTACACAGGGCTCCGGCCCCCCAAGACTGCAGTTTGACACCCCTGCTTTAGAAGAACAAAGCAACCAAAATGTACACAGAGCTGCTTTAAAGAGTATTTTACAGCTAGGAATTACCTGAAACTGTTCATTTTCATAGGAAATCAGTAACTCTCTGGCTTTCTCTGAGAAGAAAAGCAAAAAATCATGTTAGATTCATGGTTACACTTCTTAAAAGTCACATTTAAAATTTTATGACAGTAGTTTAATACACATAATACAATGCTTGCCATTCTTAGATGCAAAAACTAAAGTTTCACAGTCAGCATATTACACATCTACCCAAAAACTGACTAGTACCACCATATTCTTACTGGCATTGTCTCTTTTTCTTTTTCTTATTGCAAGTTCATCTTCCCCACTGGGGTCCTCCTCATCCTCTTTATCTGACTGGGAATCCCAGTGTTCATCTAGTTGCCCCCCTAGCTGCCGAGACCAATACTCTTGTTGCAACCAGGTAAGAACGAACTTGCATCCTATAAGCAAGAAATTCAACAAAAGTCAATTACATTCACTCTGCACTCTACAAAGTTGCCCCCAGCCAATACCATAAAATACATTCTAATGTACAATAGCAAAGCAATTAACAGTAAACAAGGTAAAGGTGAATGACACTTAAGAATATTACAGAATTAGAGATGTTTTTGAAAACTACAGTGGATATGTGCATTGGAAAGACAATGAGAGACGTGAACAGGTCCAGAAAGTAAAAATCCAACCAGCCAACTAGCTGAGTACTCTGTGACTGTGACTCTTTATACTCAATAGGTTGGTTGAAACAAAATCTCGGTTTGGACTTTTACTTTCTGGACCTGAATTATCCATCTCTGATTGTAGGTGGCATGAGGGTCTGGGAGCCATTATCTTAACCTAAGAGCAAAAAAAGCAATACTCACAGTAGCCTAAACACAGCGTAGAGGAAGTGGATTTTTTTACTTAACAGTAGACTTTAACATTTCACTAAGAATTACGTTTTTTATTCCTTGTTTTCAATTACAGTATTAGAAAATAAAATGCATTTCTGAAATAAGAAGTCTTTCTAGATTTCTAGAGTATTATAGAACACACATAATATTTAATTATGACTGATTTCCACAAGCTGGTGAGCTTTCTAGAGAAATCAGTAAATCCCAATGGCACAAGGGCTTAAATACAGATTTCCTAACACCACTTAATATGTACAGTACAATAATAATTTATTTTTCACTAGAAATAGAATGAAATGGAAGAAAACATTCTCACCTTTACGGCAAAATTTTAAAGTAGGTAACTTGTGGTGGGTTATGTCATGTCTGAGGTTAACAATCCACTCAGGAATGTTCATCTAAAAAATATGATTTAATATTTTATACATGCCGGAATAAATGTGCACACACGTGCACACACAAATGCTCTATTACTAAATTATTTATCCATACATTTTCAAATAAATTGTTATCCAGCTATAGGATCATGTGAGCCAGTTCCAGAAATCAAAGGGTTGACAAGAGTTAGGGTTGAGCAATATATACATAAAATATTGCATTGTGATTATCAACATTTATATTGCTATCAATTTCAATATAGTGACTGTTGTAATATAGCCCATACACGCTTTCTTGAATAATTAAGTGATAGAATGCAGTATTTTACACAAATTCCATCAAGGTATAAGCCAGTTGTTAGCATCATTTCACTTAGCATCAAACAGAGCCAGTGTATCACTCTGTGTCATGTTTTGCTGTTATGTCTTTGTTTTTTTGCATTAATAGAATCAAAATACATACCTTGTCAGCTAACCGTCTCAAAGAAGTAGCCACTTTCTTCTGCTTGCGTTCAGTAATCAAATTAACAAATCTAGAACACATACCATTTTTAATATACTCAACAGAACATAGCCTGTAGTTTTACACATAGTAAATTCAAAGACCATAATTACATTAAGATTACATATCAACTTGAATCATACCTTAGCTAATTAATGGCTCACTGTGAGACAGAAAACTTCAGGTGTATTTGTGTATATACTTTTCATTTAATTGCACCATTTATACAAAAAAACCCCCACTAAATTAGCATTGAACATGGCATTTATTTGACTTATAGGCATATAACTTACAAGTAAATAAGGACTCTTCTGGTATGTTTGCTTTAATACAATTTGAATGGGGCATTTTTTTTCCTGTCAAAACCTTGATCAAGGGTAAGCCAGTAAGAGCCAAAATAAAACAGAACTAAAGGTATGAATCCCTTTCATAGAGAAGTAACTCCCCTTCCCTTATAAAACAATGTTCACCATTCCTGTAGATTAATCTCCAAAACAGTAAAGACACATCAATTAAAATGCATATAATATTTTATGCATATAAATTATATACTAGAAAAATCCACAATCTGTCACATGCAAGTTTTTTTAACAGTAAAAACAGGTGTTAACAAGATCTTACCTTACAAGAGCTGTTCCATAAAGCAGCACAAGGTCATCTGCATCCAGCTGTCCTGAACTGTCCAAAACCTGACATCGCACCAGATCTGCCGTGCTTTCGACAGCAACAGGAGTACTGCTTCCAAACCTTACAGACGTATGGATTAAAAAAAAAAAAAACTTGTTTAACACTCTGCAAGGATGCATTGTGTTGCTACAATTTACTTGCACAGTAAATGCAAAAATTTCCTTATGAACCTTTAAGTTATAAAATAACTGTATACTTATTTTTGCACCACACTGTAGTTTGACACTAATTGTGATGGTGCCTAATGAAACCTCACATGACCAATATAGAAGTTCTCACAAGCTGCTGACAGCATTTGTTTGCTATTTTAGATTTAATGTTACAACCACTGATAGGTGTAATTTGCACTTTTATATATATACAGGGGTTAGCCAATGAAACAAACACCTTGTTTTAGATCACGATAATTGATTAGTATGGTGTAGGCCTGTAGGGCTTCCATTTCTGGCTAATACAGCATCAACTGATCTTAGGAATGACAGACACAAATACAGTGGCCAGGATGGTATGTGATGCTGAAGGAGTAAAATGTTTCCTGAATTGCTCATATGTTTCTCCATCACCACATTATTTGCAGATTATAATTCTGAAACTGTATTTTGTCAGTTTACTACAACTTACTACTTATCTTCCAACTGCTTATCCTTAAGGTCATGAAGGCTGCTTTAGACTTTATCCTAGATAGCATAGGGCCAAACCAAGCGAACACCCAGTATGCATAGTAGTTCTGTTTAACATGCAGCCTCCCACACACCATACGCAAGACCAAAATATTTGACAGCACTGTACTATATTTCATCACTTGTTTTCAGCCCATTAATAAACTAAAATGCTAAGTGACACGTGCAATTCTGGAAATCTTGACCTCCCCCCATTACCACCACCTCTGTTTGAATATTCAAAACCCTTTTTATTTTTATGCATCTAACATATCGTATCTTGTACATTAAACATCTACAGATGGACACATAAAAGAATATAGAGAAATTGAGTGTGTGTGTGAGCGAGAAAGGAGTGTAAAACAATTATATAATGGTAGAACTATCGTTTAATATTATCGTCGTCCTTACCGGCTTTTCCATGCTGATATTCGCTGCAATGCGTATTTCTGCAGAACAGCATCGTTTGAATATAGATATTCAAGAACCTGGTCCCATTCTGCTTTGTTAATCCATGGCACTACATGGACTAACTTTTCTGCTGATTTACTTTTCATTCTAAGTTATCGGGCTAGCCACTATGGCAAGTGTGATTTTTTTAAATATACGAAAATAGATTCAGCTAATCACAAACCTCTAGTTAGCTGGCAACGTAAAGACATAATACCGAAAAATTTAAGACTGTGGACGGCCACCCAAAGACCGGAAATGTGTAGGGGTGTTCCACCGTGTTTTAAAACGTGAATGAAAATAGAAATGGTTCCGCACATCTATAGTTCCTACCCGGACGACATTACAAAGATTCAATTGGTCTACAAAAAAGTGTGCTAGTCTCATACTTACTATATATATTAAGCAAATTGTCAGTTTTTTAAGATCTCGATTAATCCTAAAGTATTTGGAAAATTTAGAACAGAAAGTTGAATGCGTGTGTAGTACGCAACACACGTATTGCGATTTGACTTTAAAGGAACAAATGATTTTTATTGACTTATTCCTTTTTTTACACCCCATTCAAAGACAGGATTTACTTATGTTCGGCTCAAGGCATAATCGAACTAAGCAGCAGATCCCAGCGGCCACCAGCCCCCTCCCCTTCTGGAACGCGAAGGAAGATGGCAAATGAAAAATAGGTTATTCAAATTTTATTTAGACCCGAAAAATGTATAAGATTATTTACATAATAACCAAGTAGATCTGAATTCTAAGCAGCGTCCAAAAGAATTGTTTTGTAATAGTTATGCCAATGTAGTGTTTGTATATGTTCTTGTAATGCAACGCTAACAGAAATACAATCGCATGATGGCAGCATTGCGTAAGAGTTGGGGATGGAGCAAAAAGAAC
This sequence comes from Cyphomyrus plagiostoma, assembly GCA_019775915.2. Classification (NCBI taxonomy): domain Eukaryota; kingdom Metazoa; phylum Chordata; class Actinopteri; order Osteoglossiformes; family Mormyridae; genus Cyphomyrus; species Cyphomyrus plagiostoma. Next base: position 1,621,902 of record JABFEA020000041.1, on the reverse strand, counting down.
TTATTAGGCCTGTCACGCAGTAGTTTTAGCTTGAAATGGCTTATTGATTCGTGCATTTAGTTAAATTTAAGTTATATCGCTATTATAATGTAAATAAAAAAGACACTTTATCTTTTCGAACAGGGTATAGGCCTATATGTGATATTTGTATCTACAATCTCCAAAAAGTACCATTTTGACTGTGACTTTCGGGAAGAAATCCAAAATTCTAAATAACATCAGAGCTATCCAATGTTCAGGACTTCTTAAACTGAGGCCTAAATCTTTAGTCAAGAAACACATTTGATCAATTAATGTATATTCGCTCAACCTCTATTGCGACATCTGCAAAATATGTTTTTTGTGTGTGCAGAAAAAGTCTCTCATTAGGTGTGGTTCAGCAACCACTAGAGAACAATTTCGCGTCGTAAATATTCTTGTTTAAATGTTAGTCGCAATGCTCTATAAATAACGCATTATCTTAGTGCGTTAATGTCTTTGAAATGGCGTTGGCTGACCTAAATGAGGAAGAGAATTTAAGTTCTTCAATACTGACTTTTGGCAAAAAAAAAAGCGACGAAGTTCAGTTGTGCGTGTATAATAAAATTTAAAGAGTTATTATTCCTGACAGTTACATTAAATAAGCGCATAGTTCCTTCGTATGTCAAACATTCTTAACAAAATGTATATCAAAATTCAAAGCGCCACCCAATTGGTCACATTAAAGAGATTCTTGCATTTTTTTCTTCCTGGAGTAGCCCAAGAAATTCATTACATCTTTGGTTAAAGATTGTAAACGATGTCACGCCAACATTCATCCTATTTGGTCTAAGTAAAACTTTGTAACGTCGTTGTGTATGAAATGCAAGTCGGGCTTAACTATCCGTTTTCGTTTTGTAAATACACTGCAAAGCGGGGCATATGTTAAGATAGCACGCCGAAGTCTTAATTTGACAAAGGGCATAACGGGGCAAATACAGGCGGAGCCTTGCAGAAAAAAAACTCGACTCTTCAGTACATACTTTATTCACTGGGTGTGGTTTTAAGAGCCAACGCCGTTAGCAGGAAACGGAGCTGTATATCCTCCCTATACCTGGAAACAGTATATTTATAAAAGTAACACTTCTATCCAAGAAGCAAAATATATAGACAGAGAGAAACATCCAAAGGAAAGAGGGAAGATACATAAGCGTAAAGTACTTCAGAGGCAGTCGAGGCCGGTTTTCCTTTCCGCGTACTCTGTCTGATGGGAAAAAGTTTTCGTTGAAGAATCAGTTGCTGAGGGAAAAAAAAGGATCGAAAATGCCGAAAACAGTGAGTAGTTCCTTTCATATATGCACTGTTTTTGCACTGTTTTCACCAGCGTCTGCCTGTTTTATATGTATATTGTAAACTCAACAAATCATGGTTATCGATAGGGAGTTTCTAGACGAATTAACATGAAGTCGTGATTTTATGAAGAGAGGAGAGGGGTGTCGTTATTATTGGAAAATATTGTGCTTGTATGTAGCGGCTCGCTGAAATCCATTTCAGTAGCTATTCAGATTTCTATATAATATAAACTTGGCAGTAAAACCAACGTAATTGCTCTTATCCAGTTTTATTTTGTTGCTTGAATTACATGGTTTTAGGTGACTGATAAATAGACCCAGTTAAATATTACTTTAGACTGATTTATACAGAAAATTCATTGTAACAAAGCCGCCATCCACTTTGGGGGTATAAAAACCGTTAGTCTGCGCTGACCCGCGTGCCACAAAGAGTGTCGCTATCTGAAAGGTGATTGGCTGTTGGCCGTGATTCTCTCTAGTTGAATGGTCGCGTATCGGCTTTGACAGTTACTCAAACCTGCATTCCGGCACGGGCGCTTCGACTAAAATGGTGTTTATACGGTTTCCGGTTGTTTTCCGCCCTATTTCTTAAAGATTTTGCCGACATGCATAAAAGTCAGCAACAAGAATGCATAAATATCAGCAGGCAAAAGTACTCAAGACATCGTATTTTGAACAACACGTCCTTGACCTTATATTGCATGTCATGAATAATTGAATTGAAGTTACGCGCCACCGTACAATGAACGTATAGAAATATTTCAGTATGATGCTTTTGAAATTTGCATATTACAAAAACTAAGCATTTTTCTACAACCACTTGGGCAAAACATGGAGCCATTAAAGCCTTTAAATTTATTTTGTTATTGTTCATTTATTTATCATTTCGTTTATCTGTGGAAAATTTAAAAAAGCAACTGAGTCATATTATGACATATAGTGGTTGTTACTTATTTACAGCTTGAAGGTATTGTGTGTACCACAGACAGCGAGTTTAATGATTCAGAAAAAACAATATGAAAAAGTGATGCATATGGTAGAAACCTCCAGAATCCCATGGTATATGAGACACCATGTAAGTCTTTTTAAATTATACAACATATTTATATATTTATCAATCTTAAGAAGAGATGATTATAAAGTAGTATTATTCTTGAGTAGGGCTGTTTTCCTTTAACTAGTTCTTGGAGCAGGCTGATTCTGTTTTGGCTCTTTTTGGCAATGATTCGCCTTCCCAAGGAATTGCAGATGATGACTCAAGACCTCTGGGCCTACGTCAGTTCCCAGTTGGCTCTTTGCTGACTCCCAGTGACTTTATGCGGCCTTTCAGAGCCATATTTGGCATTTTATAAAGCAAGCTTGGCTGTCTGCTCCCACGGGCCTGCCTTTATCACCACGCTTGAAACTTTCAGGCCCAACTTTCCCATGCAGATGAAACTCACTGCTTCTGACACAAAAAGGAAGAACATATATATATATATATATTTCTTTTCTAGTTCAGGGCAATACATATGTCTGTTTTGTTGTTTATTATGAGGGTTTGCTACTGTATGTATAAAAATGTCAGTGTTAAACAGATACAAAGTAATTTTTAAGCCATAAATAGGAACAAATTCCTAATTTCTCATTTAAAAATTAGTAATTGACTTTACAGATTTTAATATTGGATATCACATTACAATCAGTATTGGCATAATACAATAGCCCGTGCATAAACAGAAGAAAACTTCTCATCTATTTTTTTTATTAAAAATATGAAAGATTGAATGAAAATACCATTTCTAAAATTAAGTGATGCGGAAATCAAATTGGTATGTAAGCAGGGGATTATATTTCTCTAGAAGCACACACAGCAAAGTGGAGATTAATGGTTTGTAATAACCTAAGCTGCAGGTGGTAGCCAGTGTAAAAGTTAAATCACGTGAACTATCCCAGTTATCAAATGGAGGGTGACGTCCTGGTTCCAGAAACTGAATTGTACTTGTTAATGTGTTTGTGTCCATGTGTGTTTGTGTAAGTCCATCTGTTTGAATTTAGAATGAACTCTGGCTGAAGAATGAAGGTTCTTTTCTTCATAGTGAATATCTGTGTTATTTCTTGTGAAGCGTTTTGTGACATTTGTTCTGAAAAGGGGCTATATGGATAAAATACTTTTGCCCAAATTTGCAGTTAATACGAGACATACTGTATTGGCCTACACTCCAGATTACTGTAAATGTTATTTGTATACATGGGTATTGAACTGCTCCTTTTCCATTTTTTTGGGGGATGGGGGGGTTGTTTATGGCTCATATGAATGGTTAGTATATTAATTAATGGTACACAATTTATCACCATATTATTTTAGTTTGGATATATAGGTTCAGGCGGCAATATCTGAGTTTTTTTTTTTTCATTTTAGCTTCCTTATTCAAAATTCATGGTTGTTCCTAATATGAATTTATAATTTAATGCATCATTTTGCTTTTGTTATTGTTTTTTTTGATAAAAATCTACTTTTTTAAAAGACAGAGTTTCTTTATATCAAATTTAATTTACCTCTTTACCTTGGTCTTGCAGCATTAAATCTGTCGAAACAGCAAAATCCATTGATTGGGCACTGGCTGTAACCACATTGACTGGTGGTGGGTTTTTACCTGTTTAAACTTGTTATATTAAGTATGATTTTTTTCTCAGGCTCATCTAAGTAAAACAAACTAGTTTTCAGCATTTCTCACCTTGATTATGTATGAATGGTTAAATGTTTATTATTTTTTAAATAAACTAATTTCAGATCATCATGCTTAACAGAAACTGAAATTTCCTTATATTATTCCTATTATATTATATTATATTATATTATGGGGGCAGCATGGTGGTGCAGTGGTTAGCACTGTTGCCTCACACCTCTGGGAGCCGGCTTCCGGTCTTCACCTGGGTTACATGTGTGTGGAGTTTGCACTTACATGTGTGTGGAGTTTCTCCCCGTGTTGTCGTGGGGTTTCCTCCGGGTACTCCAGTTTCCCCCCACAGTCCAAAAACATGCTGAGACTGATTGGAGTTGCCAAAT
>JABFEA020000041.1:1570598-1588640 GCA_019775915.2 Cyphomyrus plagiostoma | reverse complement strand
ATATATGTGTGTGTATATGCACACACAGATGCTCCTCTACTTACGAACTTTCAACTTATGAACCTTCAGACATACGAACAAAGAGGACTGTAAGTCCAAATTGTGCTTATTAGGCTCCCGCTTCTTGTCCGCGACATCAGTTGTTTTTTTCTGCGCACCAGTTCCGCCTGGTACGACTTCTGGCCGCTACTCCCACCACACAGCAGCGTAGCGTGCGTACTCCCAGCATCCTAATTCTTTGTGCTTGCGTATGCCCTTAAAATAATGTTGAATAAAGACTTTTACTTAACGAACATTTTAAGCTACGGACGGCCGTTCGGAACATATCTCATTCGTAAGTAGAGGAGCGTCTGTATATATTTTAGTCGAAGAAGTTGAAGAACACATGCTGAACATGAATATATGAGTTATTATTCCAGAAAGTACATACTAAATTTAAATTTAAAGGGTACTTAGTACATTTTGGACATACTGTGCATACAGCAAATTGTGCCGATTCTCTAATTATCCACATTTAATGTATGTGCTTTACATTTACATCTATGACTGTATAGTTAAAGAATAGCTTGAATAGCTTATTAGTGTGCATGAATTGGCAAACTTGCATGTATTTGAAGTTTAACTTTGTATCTTTTATGTTTGGATGATCATGGGCTTTAGCAGCACAGGAGAAAAGGTTGTACTGCACATTGTTAATCAAGATGGCATGAAAACCACTACACAAGTCACAGAGGGTGAATCCCTGTTGGACGTTGTCATCAATAAAAACCTGGATATCAGTGGCTTTGGTAAGAAAGTTGGGAATTAGCGCAAAACTGTGTTCCACACAATGTGCACAGGGTTTACTGGTACTCTGCATTTACAGAATCCGTTATATTTTTACTACATTATCTTATATGATTTTCTATAGTAGCAATATGGATCTATGGGATTTTAGACAAATGAGAAACTACTTCAGCAGCGAGATTTGTCTGATTCATCAGTTGTATTTAATTCTATGAATGCCTTTCCTTTGCAGGGGCTTGTGAGGGAACATTAGCGTGCTCCACTTGCCACCTAATTTTCGATGAAAACATTTATAACAAACTGGGACCCATGATGGATGAGGAGATGGATATGCTTGATTTAGCTTACGGGCAAACTAAAACGTAAGTTCTATCTCAAGATGATTGAAACATCTCAGTATATTGAAATTAATCTGCGGTATGTGTTGACAAATTGCGTCTATATGCAAATAGCCTTTGAATATGGATGCTATTTAAAATATATGACATTGTGTAGTAGTCAGGTAATTTATATAATTGCGAGGTCATAATAATATTGCAGTGTTTTCTTTTATGGTAGGTCCAGGCTGGGCTGCCAGGTAAACATACAGAGATGGATGGATGGCATGACTGTGCACGTGCCCCAGGAGATCAAAGACAGAAGAAGCGAGTAGTTACCAGTGATTATCCACTGAAGAACGTCTTCAAACAAAATGTTATCAGCATCAGCATGAACAACAATTAGGTTTTGTAATAGAGCAAAATGCTAATAATACACAATGAGTGGTCACTTTATTATGTACATTTATCTAGTACTGGGTAGGACACACTTTTGCCTCCAGAACCGTTTCAAGGGGAGACAAATTGTGTGTTCTGGGAAGCCTATTTACAGACAACTTTTATAATGTGCTGTTATCTTTGATCTTCCTCCCCGCGACCCAGTAGGCTAAGCGGGTTGGTAAATGGATGGATGGATGGCCTTCCTGTCAACTCTAATGACCATTTGTCTCCAACTGCTCTCATTAACACCATGTTAACAGGGTGTTTTTTGGCTACAAAAATGCCATTGAAAGCATTGTTTTGTTCATTAGGCCATTATTTCTAAACTTAAGATACTGTATTGCATGAAAATCTGAGATGCTGAAACTGTCACTTCTGACACCAACAACCACACCACATTCAGAGTCATTTAGATGGCAGATTTTAGCCACTCTAATGCTTATTCAAATGATAGCTAAACCTTTTCAGCTAGTCTGTGTGGTGCAGGTTTTCAGTCACATAATTTGCTATTTGTAGTTTCACACTGTTCATGTCAACAATCATGTGTGCCTAATAAACTGGCCACAGAGTATACGTTTAAAAGTTAGGAATATTATTAATATATAGTATACAGCATAAATGTGTACTCATTTAACCTCTACGAAAGCTAAATAAGCTTATAAAATGAATGTTTTTACAAATTATAAATGTATTTATTTCGCAATATGATAAAAGGCTATGTTGCAAAAAATGAGTCACACTGAAGAAAATCACACTGTAAAATTCCAAAATTGGTCTGTTGAAGCTAATTGCGGGTTATTTGTCAAGGGATCAGGCTCTCTCAAAAGTCGACAAGAGTACTAGAAAACTGGCAAATCATTGATTTCAAGCCAAAACACAGTAGCACAAATTTCAAGTTGAAAGTTTCGAACTTCATACAAAGTTACGCTGAGTACATTGTGCAGTGAAATGCACGGATTCCCAGCTCCAGACTACTGGAGAAAAGGGGGCTTAACTTTGAGAGGCAAGACAGAGACACCACATAATGTATTACAACATTAGTCACTGAATAAAATCAAAATATCTGTGTGCAAAATTGGCAGTAAGTGGAGGTAGAGTGCAATACAATATGTATTTGTGTATTCATATGTCTAAATGTGCAAGTTAAGTAGGCTGTTGCGTACATTGGTGTGTGGGTTCAAAACACTGTCCTCATTTTGGATCTGCATTGCCAATGGGAAGAGGCTCTTCCTCAGCCTTTCTGAGCTGGCTTTCAGGCCGACCTCAGCAGATTGTTGGGGTTGCTGGGATCCTTAATAATCTTTGTAGTTCTGGAGCTGCACCGTCTGTCGTAAATGTTCTGGAGGTTGAGAAGGCCAGGTCTGATTACGGCTGACCACACAGCTCTCTGCAGAGCCTTGTGATCCTGCTGTGTGCTGTTCCCAAACCAGGCAGTGATGTTCCCTGTCAGGATGCTTCTGATGATGGGTCTGTAGAAATTCATTAGTCTTGGGAGGGACAGCCTGTACTCCCTGAGATCCCTAAGGTACTACAGGCATTGAGGAACCTTCCTAACTAAGGAGTCAGTGTGCAGGGACCAGGTCAGGTCCTTGGTTATGTAAATATCAAGGTATGTGAAGCTGCCAACACTTACCACTAAAGCCCAATCAAATCTGATGTTGTGGTAGGTCCCTCTGCTGCATCCTAAAACACCCTGAAACAATCAGGTCACCACTGCAAGCAGACACTATGTTTTTGTTGGAAAAAGTACAGTACAGTGCTTTGCTCCATTCTTAAGCAAATACAAAGCACTGCAGGGGCCAAGTATGTCAACCAACAACCTGACTGAGCACCATTGGGAAATTTTGATTGGATGCCACACAGCATTAATGCTAAATCGTCAAGACACTGAAGGAGGTCATCCTGTAAGAGTGGTACAGGATAGACAGACAGCATGCTGTGAATTGGTACAGAGCTATAATAACATACATAATGTTGACATACAAAGTACTGGAATATTAAATATTTGCAGTATTTAACCAATAGTGGATTTAACAACATACTGTCATTGCTGAGTACATATTTAATACAGTTGTTACCTTCCCATGAATTGTAATAATAATTATTTGGGAATTCTGTCTTACAAAAGGTTCAATCATTTTTGATACATAATGTAATAAAAAAAATCTCATGATAAAAAGCATATGTCAGTTTCAATAAATGTCGAAATCCCAAGGCCAACAGCTGTCCAATAACTCTAACTACTGGGTTGTGTTAGTGTTTGTACCCACACAAATCTCCTCACATATTTATAAAAAACTGCCTGCAACTCTCTATGACTTCGCATTTCAACTTTATTACTTTTCATAACTTTGAAACATTGGTCATTTGTACCATGTTAGATGACAAGGTTAAAAAAAGGAGATGTTGAAATCTTGGCATGGTGCATTTAATGTCCACTGGGTGGTGATATATCACAGTACAAAATCTTAAAAAAACTATAATGTCAGGATTTGCAAACAGAAAAACATATTGTTAAATGAAATGCTAAAAATCTAAAAATAATATTCCCAGATTGGTGTAATCTCCTTCTTGATCAGAGCTCGCTCTCTCCACCCACCTCTTCCAGCTCCAGCCCCTCTGGGAGGATATCAAGGCGTTCCCAGGCCAACTGACAGATATAATCTTTACAGCATCTGCAATCTCATCTACCCAGACCTCATGACCATAGGAGTCAGAACGTAGATTGTCTGTTAAATCGAAAGATTCGTCTTTCAGCTCAGCTCACTCTTCTCCACGACTGACCGGCACAACGACCGTGCTCACCAGTACCCTGACACCAGCCTCTTCTGGGAGACTGGAGAGCATGATCAGCCTGAAGTAAGAACTCTCCTGTCCCCTTTCTTAAAAATTGGGACCACCACCCCATTCTTCTATTTCAGAGGCACTGTCCGTCTCCTCCCAATCACACCCTTCCAGAGGCTCAACACCTCTCACCCAAGGCAATTCCATCCTGGAATTCCAGCCCTGCGACTTTCCAGGAGTTCCTATGCCGTGCATTGAGGTGACCTCCATAATATCAAGATAGTGTCTCTCTACCTCTTGCACTAACTCAGGTTCCTTTTCCACCAGCGAAGTTACATTCCATATTCCTAAAGCCAGTTTTGGTAACTGCGGATTGCCTGGCAGCTAATCCATATCACACAGGACCCTTATGGCCCACAGAAGAACAGACCCTTGTAACTTATTCAAGCTGTGCTGTTGCAGGTGCTTATCTTGTTAGCGCAATAACTCAATAAGTAGTTGAGGGATAAACACTGTAGACACATTGTATGGGTGGAGACATAGCAGATCAAATTTTGAAAGAAATCACAACAAAACAAAAGCAGTGGCACATATTGATATCAATGAAAAGAACAATCTCAGACTTGATCTCATTAGAGTGATAACTCATAAAGTATTTAATGGATAAATTCTACAAACATATTATACATTATTATACATATTATTTCAGTGAAGATCTGGAACCTTAAACAAATTTTGAGACAAATCACACCAAAGCAACACTACTTAGTGGGAGCCAAGGAGAAAAGAGACTGCAGAAGACACTTCAACTTGTGAAGATGATAACTAAAAAGTATTTCATGGATCTTGTTATTACTTTGTAAAAATAATAAATCAATAAAGATCAGGGGTCATCACCATAGCAAATTCTGACAGTGATTTTGATCAAAATGCACATATATATTTTATTTTATCCATGTACATGATATTTAAGTCTACATTTTTTTTTTCAATCAAATCATTTTGACATGGTGGATGATCCTTGATGAAGATCGACATGCAATTTCATTTCAAGATAAATTGCACCAAAATCACGCACGGTGACAGCAAAGGAAAGAAAGAGCAGCTGCAGAAGACAAATTTCGTCATCAGGGGTTGGCTACAGATGACTGCGGGTGGGTGCGTTTAGCCAAGGTTTTCATGCGGAAATGCATCTGTGTGCATCAACCTCGCATGTGCAAGATAATTGACTAAGTATTTCCAGTAGGTAACAAAATGGAGTTTCACAGATTAGCATTCAACAAAGAATGAATAGAGGAAGAATTGTTATTGTTGTTATTGTAGTTATGGTGAACAGCTGCATGAGGAGGATCGGCAATACCCCCATATCTAATTTCCATACTGTCCATATATTACATTGAGGTATACAATATTTTTAAAAGCAGCACTATTTCAGCATTTTGCCATCTTGGGGAGTGGGTGGGTTTGGGGTTCTGGATACTTTTGTTGCAAGAATTTCAAAATAATGTGATATGCCTTATTACCATAAGTAAAACACCCAAGTCTTGATTAATAATTTTAAAACTGTTCATAATTGTTTACCCATTTCACAATACTGCTTGTACTTGTGCTTGTTGCAATACACCTGCTCTCTCCTGGTTTGGTGGAATATCACTGCTGTATTCATGCACCAACCAAGACCATCTGCATCCACAGCCTGCTGTGCCATCCACAGCATCCACACGTGCACTAGTCTGAAAGCGCATATGGAAAAGTGAAGTATGACCCATGCTTTAGTGGTGTTACATGAAAGGATAGGCATAGACATCGATTTGGTAAACCAGAATACATTGAGACAAATCACACAAAGCTGGGTTTTTTTTGGGGAGATGGGGAAAGTGTGTAAGGGGATTAGAGACTGAAGAGGTTGGTGCGTGTTGAAAAAAATAGCAATTAAAGTTAATTAAGGTGGAGGGGGTGATGAAATACATTACTGTTCAGACAGCATCTTTTAATTTTGATATTAACAGAAATCCATAAAACTGTCACTGCTACAAGTAGAGGGAATTCTGTTGGCAACTTAGATTTATGAATTGACAGCCTCATTAGTGAGATTAGTTACTGTTCTGAAAAGGATGTCAGGAATAAATGGCTGAACAAACAGAATAGAAATTTCTGTGTTTTTGCAGTATTTAGAATACTTTTGTTTTTAAAAGAGTTATTTTGTTCAGGGCCAGATTGACAGCTATGTTGTAGCTGTTTCAAATATCATTAAGATCAATAAATCAATAAACTTTAAAGAAGTCATGCTATTGGCTCATGCTACGCTATATAGGTGCCATGTCACAATTTTTGTAGTTATTCAGGGTAGTAGTTGATATAAAGAAAGACTCTCATTCTATACTGCCAGCTACTGAAGTGTCTTGAAGATATTAAGGCCTGGCTGTCTCCTAATTTCTTAAAATGTAATGATAATAAGACAGAGGTGATGGTTTTTGGTAGCTCCACTGAGACCCCCAACCTAGACTTAGGCTCTTTGGCAAAATATATTAAGCCGATTGTCACAATTCTCTCCAAGCAGCATTTTGAGACAGTAATTCATGCTTTTATTACCGCTCGGCTTGATCACTGCAATGCGCTTTACGTAGGGGTAGGTGCATCATATATTACTAAACTTCAAAGGGTGCAAAATGCGGCTGCATGCCTTCTGACAGGCACATGGAAATATGATCACATTTCGCCTGTTTTATCAACGCTCCATTGGTTACCTGTACATTTTAGGATTCAATTTAAAATTCTTTTATTAGCTTTTAAGGCTCTTAATGGTCTTTTTAAGGCTCTTAATGGTCTTGCCCCTCTCTACCTCTTGGAGCTGTTACACCCTTACAGACCCTCCTGGTCTCTCAGGTCAACTGGCCAACTGCTCCTGAGGGTGCCTACAACTAAGCGTAAGCTTAGAGGGTACAGCACTTTCGCTGCTGCAGCTCTGAAAACGTGGAATGATCTGCCCTTGCATGTTAGACAGGCTTCTTCTCTGTCTGTTTTTAAATCTCGCCAGAAAACCCTTTTCTTTGGCTTTCGATTCCTTAAGAGATGTTGATTTCAGTTTATTTGTATTTGTTGGTATATTATCTTATTTGTGTTATTTTATGAACTTATTTATTTTATAATTCTAGTTTCATTATTCTCTGTACAGCACTTTGTGCCTGTGTGGTTGTTCTAAAGTGTTTAAAGTTGGTATGGTATGGTATAATGTAAATCAAAGTGACCAGAACGTATGCTTATCTCATTAATTGTTAATATCAGATTTGCATTGTATGTGTATTGCTGGAGTGCAAATAAATGTATTGTAACCTTGGATAAGGAAAATAATATATTGTCCATCAGCTACAGCTGCTTATATTCAAAAATTAATGAAGAACAAGGTTTCTTGACAACAGGCATCCTTTAAAAAACTGAAATCTGAAACCAGTGCCTACAAAGCAGCTTATAGATTTATATTAATTTATTCTGTGTTTGACTAAAGCACAAATGTAACAATGTTTATAAATGTTTTTAAAAAAATTAGCATAAAATTTGATGATTTTGTTCTTTGGTTCTTGCTGTAGCTACTAGAGACGGTTTTGTAATGGGTTTAACAGATTCTTCATAACAAATAGAGAAAGTTTTCAGTGTGAGTACATTTATTTTTGAATAATACAATTAATAGCAGGACATTAGAGGAGCTTTGAACACAGAGATGGTGACAAGCTTCACAAAATTAAAAAGGAATCACCTTACAATGCATGGAGTCACCTTAAGTGCTTTGGTACATATGGTGTTTTTTGCACACATGCTTTTAAAATCACATATCGGGATGTCTTTGCTGCAGCAAAAAATGTATAATATGCACTAAATAATGACAAATTAATCTTAGTAATATTCATAACTATATAATAATTATATACTTTAAAATTAATAAAAAAGATTGTGATTAGTGCTCTCTATCAGAAGAGCAAGTCTTTATTTTGTATAAATTGACATTAACCACATAATTCAGGCACTCCAAACATAAGAAGTAGAGTAACTGTATTATCTTAAATAGTGTTAAGGCATTATTCTCTCTTCTTGTTTATGTCAAAATATTTTCCAGTGTCTGTTTAGTGGGTGCACTCATCTGTACATTCCATAGCATAAATTTTAATGGTCATTTTCTTTTTCTAAATGTTCAGTTACAATTTACATTCTTATATATTTACATATACTCTTGTTCAATATTTACTGCTCATTGCCAAATTTGAAACATTTAATAGAAGAGGTTGTTTAGCATATAAATTATGTATACATGCATATTAATATTGCATACATTTGTTGGCATATATTAAATACAGAAAAAATGTAATTACACTATATATTTGTTTCGTGCACAATATTTTAAAATAGAAATCTCTTTGAACAAAGCAGTATATAAAAAGAATTTGGTTTTGCAAGAGTTTCAGGCTTTACTAATTAAAGAGAATTTAATACTACTGTATTTTTCAAAATGTTAGCATCTTTGATATCACATTTAATTATTATTCAATTCTTCGTCATTTATTTGCAGTACAAAAATAAATAATTATATTTGTACAAAATACTTTTGCAAAAAATAGAAGTTCTAGGAACGTCCAATTAGGGTCAAAGTCCTGCATATTGTAAATTTCATTTAATACACAAAATATATATTTAGTTAAAACATTTTCCAATAATAAACCATATTATCCAATCAAGAAGTTCATTAAAATAATTATGAGGTGTTAACGTTTTTAAATAAAAATAATCAATCCCTCATTCAGACTATGAATTTCAGTGTAGAGCACTGGAAAAAATTAAGAGACCACTCTATATTATTTCTCCAAAAATCTGCTCAATTAAATCCTGGTTTAATTCTAGTTCTGCTGCTTCCAGCCTCAGTGTTTCTAGGACTGCAGTACAGGAGAATGAGGTGAACCCAGGAGACACTGGGAATGACCAAAGCCCAGCCAGGTAGGGGGGTGGAAGCCACATTCTAATCCCAGAGATGACCGTCAACTTATCTGACAGTTTCTCATTAATCAGAGGATGACATCAATGACCTTTGAAAGGAATGGGAAACATTAAGTGGTGTGAAGTGCACTGCTAGGATAAGTTTGTACTACAGCCAGACATATAAAGCAAGGAAGGAGCCCTTCATCAGTCCGAAGTAGGAAGGAGCCAGAGTTCACAAAAATGAATATTTTACACAGGTGCATACCCATAAATTGATAAATGAGCGAAACTGAAAATTTTGCTGTGGTCTCTTAATTTTTTCCAAAGCTGCATAGTGATGAGTTTTAAAATGAGCACTCCACAACTCTGTACACGATGAGAACCAAAAGCAAATGCCAAGAAAATAATCAAAATGTCATACCACTGTGCTACCCATATATAGTACCTATTTTTCCACAGTATTATATTCACAAAGTGCAGTTTATTCAGGATAATTAATTGTCATAAAACTAATTTGATACTGCCGATCAATGTTGTTGTTCGAAATGTATTGCACTAAAAGTCTTCTCCATTGTTCAGTTTTAAAACATCTTCATCAGCTGCATCCAAAAGACTTTTACTTTGACATTCCAATTTACTTTTATGCAGTGCCTTTTCTGACCCTTTAACATGTGACTAGCAGTTCTTATTGTCAGTGTGACTGAAGTACTCCTTGACAGTGCTTTTTACTGCTGCTGGAAGCCTTATTCTAATTGTGTGCTTCATTGTATGGCTAGCCTTAGTGAAGGTTTTAGATGAACCTGATATGGAAGTGCAGCTCTCAGATGAGGTTCCTGGCAACGTACCGTTTGCGGTGTCGGGTTTCTCAGGCTGCTTGGTTGAAACAGACTGTAGAATTAAAGGAGGTTTTTGGGCATACAACACAGTCTGAGATTTCTGGTCCTCGACGGTCTGACTTACCATTCCTTTTAGGTCTGGAATGTCTGTAGTGGCATTAGACAATTTCACTGAAAATCTGTTTTCTTCAACTGCTTGAGAAGTTTGATTTTTCACTGATAGCTTGTTGGAAGTTATGTAGAGAGTGACTTTTGTCCGCTTCATGTTGTCCACATTAAGATTTTCAGGCTTCATGGACTGAATGTGTTTCATGCACGTTTCTTGGCTCTGCACCTTTGAACCTTCCTGAGAAGTTCCAGGTTCTTCACTCATATACATTTTTGTAGAAATCTCAGGTACCTGTAGCTGTGTTATCTGTAAATATCTGGAGTCCACCTCACTTCCATTAGTTTCATAGTTGAAATCCTGGCCAGTCTCATCTCTGTTAGCTTTCAGACTGTCATTTACAAATTGAGATTCACTTTGACTTGCCTTCACATTTTTAATAAGAATTGTGTTGTTAGTTTCCCTTCTAGAGGGTTTTTTTTCTTCATCCTGCTCATCGCACTTGGTATACCAGTCAAATGACAAGGTATGGTCTCTGGCCACTGGCCTTTTCAATGTCCAGTCCATGGGGAACTTTTTAGGGGGTTCGGGTGTTAGTGGTTGCCACCTTGCAGATGTCCCAAACATAAAATCTAGGGAGGAGACATCACTGGGTGTAAAAACAGTGTCTGAGCAATATGAGAAGGCACTATCTAAAGAGCTCAAAGAAGATGCTGATGGTGAGGTGGCTGTGGAAGACAGGCTGGAGAAACTTGACATATTGGGTAAGGTGAGTCTAAGCTGTTGGTCCTTAAACTTTGATGGAATCTGGGGTGATCTCCAAAGCGTATGCTGGGGCTGATTGCTCACTCTGGGGCTTAAGTCATCAGTGGGTCCTGATGTCTCATCTAGGTGCAGCTTACTCATGTACTGTGAACAGCTTGCCTGGCTGTGCCTAAGAGTTGCATCATAGCTTGACTGGCGAATGACAGTAGCGTGAGAGTGAAGAAGGTTCTGTGAGCTCTGGCAAACGCTGGGTTCAGATGAGCATCGACCACGAGATGATTGGATGCCCTGGCCTTCAATTGGAATGTAGACATTGGAGCAAAGAGGCTTATCATCCAGATCCATACAGCAGACATTGTCCTCTGTCCAGTACTGAGATTTGAAAATGTCCATTTCATCCAGAAGACTCCACATCTTCTCCTCTTTCACAATGTCATTTTTCATTGGCAGGAACCATGAATCCGTATCAAAACTATGAAGTCCTTTCAGTCTTTCCTGCTCTGAATCAAATTCATCTGAAGAGTAACGTTGTGGGGAATAATCACCTAGGAAGCAAAAAGGAAATATACCATTACTGTAAGAAAAATGTTTGCGTAGACCAATTAATATCAATGAATATAATAATTCTGAACGTACCTAAAGCATCCTCCAAATTTTCTTGACTTCCATGTATATTTGTGAACACAGATTCAATGTCATGGCCAAATATGGTGTTGGTATTCTCAATCAATAGTTGCACAAGGCTGGCAACCTAGGAAATAGCATTAAGAAAAAACTCTCAGTTGTAACTATGATTCCATCTAATTAGTAAATACATTTGAATAAATATCACATCACAAGTTCATCTTTAAGGTAAAATATAATTAGTGTTAAACATTACTGAGGTAGATTATATATATACATATATATAATACATATATATATGTAAGTTTTCCATTTTTCTTATGCCATTTGGTCCACTGGTCTGAAATGGGAAGTGTTAGAAAACATAATTGAATTGGACTGAAAAGTGATAAATTGGTTGCAATATATGGTTGCAATATATTTCTCTGAACTGTGAGGATGGCACTCTGAGTTTGAAAATCTGTTTTGCTTATAACTCCATATACATTATGAATTAAAAAAACACATCTTATATCAATTTAATAATTCCCCAGCTGATACAAAAATATATTTATTGTTTGCTAACAGAATTTTCTACATTTCTGTATTTTTGGCAGAATTATTTTAAACTTATCAGATATAAATTCATAAGATAGAAACATGGATCTTTTTAAGATCAAACAAGGAAAACAAATCCAATCTGGATATTTTATATAGAGCAGTTGCAACAGAATGTGATTAATGATAACAAATGGTACAAAACACTATGATAAACACTGGTATTTGGCTGAAGTTTCATTTTGTATTGATGGCCTATTGAAAATGTTGATATTCAACATGGAGAATATAATGAATGTTGGCAGCCATGTTGTCATTACAGAATGCTGCTGCTAACTGCCAAGTCTCCCCAAATGACTATACTGGGACCAATTCATGTTTCTTGTGTTTACTCAGTTGATCCATGTTGTGAAAACATATAATATGAAAGCAATGGTGGGAGAAGTGGTGCATCTATGAAAAACAAAAGAGAAACCATTTTCTGGAGGAGGCATTTAAAATGGATTCAGCAAAATATCCTTGGCATGGACAGCCTGGTGATCTGTGGCACCTTTTTTGTCGACTTATTTTCATGCTCAGGATCTGCAGTCACAGGCAACCATAGCATGTTTGGGGCGATGCAGAGTGCTAGATTACAAGCATTCATTTGATTCTCCTCTGAGTTCTCCTGTATGCGATAAAGGAGGCAGAAGAGATGTTGCAGAAGACTGGTATTGGCCTCCGGAAGCTGGTCCAGCAACCTGTTCAACAAGAGGATGAAACATCGATGATTTCTTTCACAGCGGCTCTCCAGAGTGTGACACTATCCAAAGACAAAAAGCCATTTTTTTCCTCACCCTTTTATTGTCTTGATCTGTTCATCATGACCATCAATGTCCAGAACTTCCATCCACTTTTCATACAACTCTGTGGAAAGAATGCTACCGGGCACATTGCGGAGAAAATCCTATAAATTCCAGAAATGATAATTATTAAGCTAGATTCTTGCAAGCTATTCTACAGCAACAATTGCAAGCTATTCTACAGCAACAATTATAATCTATTCATTACTTAAATCACAACCAAACAACGGAGGTGGGTAATTCAGGTCCGGAGAGTAAAAGTCCAGACCAACACTTTGTTTCAACCAACCAGTTGAGCATAAAGAGTCACAGTCATAGAGTACTGGACTGTTGAAACAAAATCCAAATCTGGGCTTTTACTCTCTGGACCCGAATTACCCAACTCTGCCAAACAAACAATGCACCACATATTTCCCTTAAAACCTAAACTCACTGACTTATATGACAGAATGTAGAATTTTCTGAAAAAAGCAAATGATTATAAATAACAATTAGAGACAACAAGAAACCCTGGATTGCTATATGCATATTCGTGCTTGTAAATTTAAAATAAATATATTAATATACAGAGGTGGACGTACATTCTCCTTTTGATCATGGTGACAATAACGGCAGACTTTTGTAAAAGCTTACAGTGATAACAGATGCGACCACGAAAACCGACTCTGCTTCCAGCTGTACCACATTCCCAGAATTCAAACGCTCCTTCAGCTCTTTGCAAGTCTTCACATTGGCAGAGCGTCTGAAAATTCCTTTTGTTCTTGGACCCTCTTGGTAAAGGAGGATTAGCATGTCCTAAAAATGAAAAATTTAAACAGAACAACATTAACCTGAGTGTAGACCGCTGGGGATATTGATCTTAATACTGAATTTTTCATGTAACACCATTCCACATATTTTCATTTAATATTTTCTGTTTTTCTAGGTAGGTGAGGCATACTTACAGTATTTCTTTGGAAAGGCACAGGAATTAACCATGCTTGATGAATATCTGAAGGATCTCATTACAAATTGTCGAGGTTTTAAAATATGCATAATACTATAACATAACTATGTTTATGTAACTGTAGCATGTTAACAGCATCTGAGGATTTCTGAGTAATTATCCACATCAGCTGAGTAATTATCCACTCAAGTTTACTCTGAACCTTAAAAAAAGTTTTTGTCTGCAACTTATTGTGAAATTGTACTCTGTGAATTTCATATGAGATTGTTGAATCTCACCTAAGTTTACCATGTTCATTTTTTTTGCTCAAAGACATTAATGGCCTGTCATTTTCACCTATTTTCAGGAACACATCAGGTTCCTAAGTAAGGGGAAGCCTGTATATTTAAAGAATATTTAATGATTCTAATAACAGATATCTGAGTGATATGAATATATTTTACACCGTTTATTATGTATACAGTTGGAGGTGTCTTCTCACCAGTATAGGTTTAGGAAGGTTTCCATTGTAACAGATGGATGATAACGAATGACCAAATAACTTTCTGGGTGCAGTTGACAGGTGAGGTTCAGCACTGTTCCAACTGCTGTTTCCTTTTCTCAATGCCCAGTCGATGAGAGACTTTTTTTTCCCAATGTGTTTCTGAAAGATTTCTTTAAAACACAAAGAATTTCCTGGACGTTATTAAAACCATGAAGGAAATGTAAGGATTGACATAGAACAACATAAACACACACTTTAATAAAGGACATATAGTACACACACCATACACTTCATTAGGAACAGCTATACACCTGGTAATCGATGCAATTATTTAGACAGTCGACATCGCAACAGTGCAATGCATGACATCATGCGGATACAAGTCAAAAGCTTCAGTTAATGTTCACATCAAACAGCAGAATGAGGAAAAATGTCAAATGATTGTAACCATGGCATGACTGGCGGTACCAGACAGGTGGGTTGGAATATTTCTGTAACTGAACAGAAACCTTTAAGTAAGGGATAATGTACAGGCAGCTGGTAGTTATCACAGAAATAAGCCCCGACAGTGTGATCAGGACCCGACGCAAAGCGGAGCTTCAGAAATTTCTGGCAAGTACTCCCTGCATTTTTACAACAGTATCAGCCATAAGAGGGGAGCGTAGAAAGATGGAAGCCTTTATTAATGTAAACATAAACATCCAAACCTGACTACATTTTTCAAAAAGATACATCCAGGCTCATAACACCATGGGGAAAAATGTGCTATGGTGTGCCAAGACCAGATTGAATTTTTGGCCAAAATTCCATAAGGTATGTTTGGCACAAGAACAACACAGCACATCACCAAAAGAACACTATACCTACAGAGAAGGATGATGGTGATAGCATCATGCTTTAGGGCTGCTTTTTCTTAGCCAGATCTGCGGCTTTCACCAAAGTTGAGGGATTCATGATTAGCCCCAAATACCTATTGATTTTGGCACAAAACCCTTCAGGCATGACCAAATCAAGGAACAAAGGAACCAAAAGATCATCAATGTTTTGGAAGGCCCAGATCTGAATCCAACTGGAAATCTGTTGGGTGACCTGAAGAGGGCTATAGACAGGCGATGCCCTCACAATTTGAGGAATCTCAAAAAAAAATTTCAAGGAAGAGTGGGAAATTTACCTGACACTTGTAAATTAATTTTCTTCACTTAAAGATTTCTATTTTCTCACACAACTGAAGTGGAAAAGTTCTCACATGATTTATTTTGGTTGAATTTTTTTACTTCACAAAAAACTGCCATTTCAACTGAAGTATGTAGACTCTTTATATCGACCGCATAGTACTTTAGCGTGAAATTGACATAATTGCCGGAAAGGAAATTGTGACGATTATGTTCATGGGACTTACTGTACTGGCATGACAGGAAGTTGTTACCCATCTAATTTCTAAACGAACTACATGGCTGGAGGGAGGAAATGTAAATTGCACACACATAAGCAGGCCATAAAGTGAACCAAACCCTGGAAGTATGAAAACTGCAATGCCAACTAATAGACTATCAAGTCACTCTTGCAAACATATTACACATATATAATAATTTCCCATGTTTGTGAAAAAAAAATACAGTTTAAATTAGACTGTGGTGACAAGTTACAAGTGATTAATGTTAGAAACATAACCGCAAATCAATTTTTTTTGACAATAATATTCATGTACCTGTAGTACTGCTTTGGGCGTGATTATGCACAGATTTTCTCCATCTAAGGATGAACTGGACCTGTTGTTCCTTGGGCAGTTGCTCTATGATTGCGTCATAGGTTAGGGTGTTGTCAGTTGAGTAGGGTCCATCCACATGGTCTCGTAAGCAGTTTGTGATTATGCTGAAGGGATACTCATGACCTGAAAAATTGGACATTGGGTTTGCACTGCAGCAAACTTAAATTCCTCTTATACTCTGACATCTGGAGATATATCATGAGAAATCATTTCACTCATTCCAAGTTCCCAAATTTTCAGAAACAGTGCTAAATACTGACCCACAATGGTTTATATTCAGAAAACTATAAATTGTATAAATTATAATTCTGGCATGATAAATAATTTCTATTCACTTAATATTTGATACACAAGCATTAATGGTCAGACCTTTCTTGTTTATAAATATAATCTGTAAGATTAAATATTTTTGTTAATTATACATAAAAAACCTGTAAAGTCCCATATATAAAACATAATACTTAATAATATTCAGAGGCATAGGCTACCACTAGCACTCAACTATATCAGACATTCAGTTCAATTGGGTAAACATTATTTGGCCTTTAATTATTTTCAGCTCACTGAATATTCACTTCTTCCATATTTGCCAAGAGTTTTGATTTGATCCCTATGGAAGCATCTAATTGGTTCCTTGTGTGCTACTTTGCGAGTGATGTGTTGGTGACCACTTCTAGTCGCTGCCACTAAATCCTGCACATCAACAGCATAGAATAGTTACCAATTAGGGCATTGTGCTGGTCAGGAAGTTCCATTAGTCTTCACACCAAGGGGGAACCATAGGCTGAGCCCAGAGATTTAGCACAGACAGACACTCAGGATTTGGCCAGTTGAGACACCCGAGACTTGCACATTAAAGCTGTGCTGCTGTTTATGGTTTCAATACATCTGTGCATTTTCAGCAGGAGCCTTGATGGCAACGTGTTTGGTCAGTGGCACGGAGGACATTTGGGAAGCCTGCCCCGCAGTAAAACTTTCCCTTTGTTCTTCCCCTTTGCTCTTGTGCATTTGGAAAATTAGTGAGGCAAAACGGCATGGGCAAAATAACTAGGGGCTTTGTGTGCATATTCTGTTATATTTTCTCACCGATAAGTGGATATGGAACCTCCTCTCTCCCAGAAATGACCCAGAGACAGTAGTCAACAGATCTGCCCTGTGGGGAAAGGAAATTGACATTTTCAGGAAGGGAGGCAACAGAAACTAAATCATTAAAAACCAGCAAAACAAACAAACATATAAATAAATAAACAGGAAATTAGAATACTCTTTATCTGGTTTGTCCCACGCAACATTTTTACATCTACATATACATCTATTTTCTGAAACCTCTTATCCTACTCAGGGTTGCAGGGGGTCCAGAGCCTATCCAAGAAGCTATTGGCATAAGGCAGGGAACAAGCCAGGATGGGGCACCAACCCATTGCTGGGCACATTCACACATACCAATGAGCAGAGGTCTGTTTCACAAAGCAGGATTTCTTGCTTAGCCAGATAACTTGCCAGATTTAAGGTAGTCTTGGATAAAGCCCAGACTATATTAAATCTGGCAAGTTATCTGGTTAAGCAAGTAATCCTGCTTTGTGAAACAGGCCCCAGTTTGGTAGCTCCAATTAGGTTCAGCATGTTTTTGGACTGTGAGGGAAAACCAGAGTACCCAGAGGAAACCCCACGCTGACATGGAAAAAACATGCAAACTGCACATGCATGGACCTGGGCACTGATCCCAGAGATGTGAGGCAACCACCATGTCTCTATTATTATTATCAATAATAATAATAATAATAATAATAATAATAATAATAATAATAATAATAATAATAATAATAATAATAATAATAATA
>JABFEA020000041.1:1534048-1549451 GCA_019775915.2 Cyphomyrus plagiostoma | reverse complement strand
AACCATTTGAGCCTGGGGGGTCGGGGGGGGGGGCACACTGGAGTCAGTTGTTCTGTTGGGGGGGGCAAATGCATTTGACCTTAATGTCTTCCAGCTGTTACTTACATAGACTACCAGCGCTAAGAAGCAAAACACTGATAAATTATTTATGCAATGCATTGCAGTTCCATTTGACAGTTTTTATAGTAAGTAATTCACTCCGATTTCTTGTTGACTGTCTTGCATCCAGAAGCCTGGTTGTGCTTTTTCCTGTCGTTAAGTTTGCTTTTCACCAACTGAAGTGACTCGACAACCTGACACACCCAAGAGTCCATCGAGAAAATGTGCCGTTTTTGTATTTAGCCTGCTCTCAGCGCAATTGATTTTAGCTCACATATATCAATGTAAATTGTAACAGTTATAATAATAGCACATTTATTTCAGATCCATATAGAACGTGTATTTCGGGGGGCAGAGGGGGGGCATGCAAGTTGTCACAGGGGAGCTACCCCTGCAAACCAAGGATTGGTCTGCCAAGGATTGTTCTGCTAAGGCCCCTGTCTTTGACTGCCGCCCGATCCACAATGCACTGGACACCAAAAGCCATGATAATCCTTAGTGAAAAGCCTCAGTGGCTGAATGAAGACGATTGTGCGACATGATCAGCATGGTGGCTTAGAATGGACTTTTGTGTGGGAATTTTAGGAATTCCCGTTTATAACAATACATTAAGACACAAGGAATGAATGGGTATCCATCACCTAAGTCTCAAGAAGGACACCCCCAAATGTAAATAAATATAATGTATATATAAGTAACTTGCCCTGCGATGGGCTGGCCCCCCATCCAGGGTTGTTCCCTGCCTCGTGCCTGTTGCTTCCGGGATAGGCTCCGGACCCCCCGCGACCCAGTAGGATAAGCGGTTTGGATAATGGCTGGATATAAGTAATTTTAATGTATATAGATACAAATGTAAATATAGGATAAAAGTACTACAGAGCAAATCTGAAGGTTCATGGAACAGATGGGCAGTTATAATCTGTAAGGACGTGTCGTAATTGGTAGTAATTAGAATTTTTTTTAATTTAAAATGCCCCCTGATTTTTATGTAAGTACAGTATCATAACTAAATGGGTGACTGTCCTTCCAACTCTTATTTTTTCTCTGCACAAATCAAACAATCCCCCATTCTGTTTAAGTCAATTAATATAATTAATATAAGTTCACAGTATGTGACAGTTAATTCATAGCTCATGGTTTCTACTCATGATTTATTTTGAATCCCAGTCAGATGGAAAGAGCATTCATGTGGCATGTCCAGCATGTCCCACCAGGGGGTGCAATTTCCTCTGTATACTTAAATTCTTGCCCATTTGTTATCTTAACTTTTAGTTCATTCCAATTGCTCACACACCCGACAAAGTAGTATACTTAATTAAAATTAAAATTACATGTTGTAAAAATATAAGCCTACATTACATATGCCTGGATTCTCATTTGATAACTCAAGTTTGCCTATGGAGTATGTTTTTCAGAAGATGAGTTAAGATAAGGGTAAACTGAGAAGGTTCATTGTAAGCACTTCAATATATGTGCTAATGAAAAGGGGGAAGTTGTGTACCGTTGAAGGTTAACAGAATCTTCACACTCACACCCTCGTGAAATAGCTTGTCATCTTATCAGCCTTCATGATGACACATCAGGACTTTGACACAAGTGGCTCTCTGAACGTTTTGACTCAATGTTGAGCATTTCGTTCTATTTTTAGTTTTCATTTATTTTATGTCTCACTGTTGAAACTACACATTTTTGTTAAAAGACATAACATGAAGGTTGGGGAAAATGCTAATTTTTTGAGTACTTTGTAATGTACTATGTATATTTCCTATGTATATCTCCTTGTTTGAACCACTTGCAAGTTCGAGAGAAGGAACAATATGAAATTCAGCTTAAGCAGGAACGTTTTTTTCAAGTTGCATCAAAAGAACTTTTGTATTTACAGACTTATTGCTCTTTTATTGGAGTTATAGTGTATAAATAAGGTACATATTGGTACTGTATGATATACTGGGAATGTATCATGATTTTCAGCATTGAGAGTTTCATTATTGCATATCTCGCATTAGCACTTTATAAAATGCATGGTAATGTTTTATATTAACTGCAGCTTCATCATGCATTTATTAAGCATTCATAGAACATTCAGTGTACCTTCAAAATGCATTTATAATGCACTCAAAGCATATAAGAGCATATAAGTATATTGCAACATGTCATAAAGCATTGCATTCATAATACAGTAGCACTTAAGGCCAAGTTTTTAGCAATATATAAACACATTCATTATGCATTATAAACATGGCTATAAATATTTATAAAAAGGCATAACATAGCTATGTTTTTATGTATTATGATGACCTTATGAAGCTCTCATCTATTATGCACTATAGAATCCTTTAAAATACATTATAAAGCATCATTTCTCTTATAAAGACCATTATAATGTATTATAAAGGTATCTATAGTGCATTATAAATGAGAGCTTCATAAAACATTCACAATGCATAATACTGATGTCTATAATGTGTTATGCCTTTTGGAAGCCAGAGTTGAACAAGACATGACAGCTGTACTATACATTAATAACAAACATTATAATGGTATAATCATACAATGTTTCTTATTGATGCATTTTAAAGCTGTTAAGGTATGTTAGGGTGTTATGGTATACTTATGCTGCTTATGAATGTGCTTTGAATGCATGATCATGGTGCACTGAATTTTCAATGAATGCAAAAAGAATGCATTATGAAGGGCCAGTTAAGTTAAGTGCTACCAAATTAATTTCTAGATTAAAAAGTGATTTAATTATCTTTTTTGTGCATTTTCACCCATCCATCTTCTAATAAAGTATCCAGTACATATTTTTGGAGGGACTACAACCTATCCTGGGCAGGACAGAGGACAAAGAGGGAATCCAGGACAGTATACTAGGCCATTTAAAGAGCACACACTCACACCCTATAGCATTTTACAGATAGGATTGTAAAATGGACTATCCAGTGAAAAGCCATGCACTCATCCAGAGCAAGATTCAAACCTCCAGGGCTTGAAGCATGAGGCAGCAGGACTTACTGAGCTATTGTACCCGCATATGCATTTTGATCTCACTTTCCATTTTCCTTTACCATGCACAACACATGACTCTTCATGAGACCTTTCAGGGTCACATAGCTTAAAAGATTAATGGAAGAATGCAGTCATCAAGCACCTGCAGAGGTACCTCTCTGCAGACACCAGTAAAACCAGGCACACAATTTCAAGTGATGGTGTTGTTTTTCAGTTCATGTGCATTACACACATCTTCTTATAACAAAATGCTTTCACAATAAAACGCTTGAAAGAAATGCAGGCTGAAATCCTGCAACATTTTGCAAAATACATTCAAATTGCTATCTGCAGTTTCACAAGTGTTACATTTTGTCACTTAGGTTCCAGATATTTCCTGCTAACTAACCTCACAGTTATCTTCCTCATTTAGAGCTTCCTCTTTGCAGTGCTGCCATATTAATGATCGGACTCTCTGCCTTATGTGCATTGTTGTCTGCTATAGCCAAGAGAAGTACTGTCTGAACTGAGAACACAGCCAAAGGGGCTTCTGGGAAACAACGCAACTGAAAAATCTTCCAATGACAGAGAAGCTCAAACGAGGTGAGTGAGCAGCGTGATCATTTAAGAAAATCATAATTATGCCAAAACAACAGTAAAATTGTACTGCGTTTGCATTGACAGCGCATAGTATGTTAGGTGAGAAATTACTCTTTAGCTCTTATGTTGTGATTATTTTAGTGAAAGCGAAAATGTATATAATGGCTTCAATGTACTGCTTGGAACAGAGAAGAACTGCACACGAAATAAACCACTTTCATTATGGATAATAGTTCAAGGAAGAAGTAATTTGAAATATTTCAGTTGTCTTAAGAGTAACTGCAGCACAATCATCACAGTCACACCATACATACTTTTTTTTAAAGTGACATGAAATTCATCGACTTAACCGCCATGTTGAAAAAATGTCAAAAACCTTCGCAATAAATATCTATGATGTATAATCACTTTTAATACCCAAATTTGGAATTCACTGCAGCTATTTTATATTTTCACTGCAAATGAAACTGTTTATCTAAGGTAATGCACAAGCTAGAAATATTTAATATATGGTAAAAATATTAAATTGGTAATATATTGATTTCTAATTAAAAGCATTTTTTGTGTATTGTTTAATGTATAATTATTCACTTAATGTATACCTTTTGTTTTTCTATTTAACTAAAGAAACAGGCCTAAGTAAAAGTATTCTAATATTTTTTTGAATAATCAATGTGCCATTCTTTACCTTTCAGGGGTTTGAAAGTCATCAGTACAGTCCATCCAAAAGGCCTCCCCACTTAGTGTATTTGACAAGCTGAGTTGGACACTCGGTATGTCAGGGTGTCAGTTTGTCAAATACCCCAAGTGAGAGGTCACTTATCGCCATTGTGACATCCTGAAGTTCCCAGACAACCAGATTCAAGGTTACCGTCGGAGACGCAACCTGTAAGCTTGCAGTTATCTCAGAGCACAGTTTGGAATCTGAGGTTTAATAATGACGCACTCTTTTCTCCAAACTGCGTATGAGAAATCTGTATGCACAGTTTAATATGTCAGGGTTGAATATTTTTGTGATTATATTTAATACGTTTATACCAGAGGAATCCTATTTCTTGTCATATGTGTCAATATGAAACATTTGAATAAAATCTAAAATAAGTTAATCTAAAAAATAATCATGATTGTATGATATGCAAACTAAAATACTTTTTGAAAAGTAAAATCAGAAAAATATACAGAATTATGTATATATATTTTTTTAATAATTTTTCTATGATAAAATGTAATCTGGCATGAAATGACACCAGGATAATTAGGAACATCATAGGGTTAATTCATAAACTTCAAAATGGAGGGCAATCTGATGTTTTTTTTATTTCATAAGCCGTTTAAGGCTATCAATAATGACATTTCTGGAGACTTCCCCTCGTATACAGGCTTTGAGTAAGAGAGGATGTGTGTTATCTTGTGATCAGATGGCTATATATGGAATATGTGTGCCATTGTGGAAGACAACGTGGTCATAGAGACACTCACCACAGGCAACCAAAAGACATGACAGCCTTGGGTTACTCCTCAGCCCTGAAATGTTATGATATTTTCCTTGGAAATGAACATTTTAAAAGAGGTATAGGGCCAGGGTTTCTGAGACCAATGCCATCTACCAGCCCCCACTGACAACTTGAAATGAGTCATAGTGAACTAGCCTTTCTGGTCCTATATGGTGCAGTACTTTTATTCCTTGACTTTTGATATTGAAAAGGGACATATATTATCCAGTGAGTAGAGTGAAAAGGCAATTATTTCTTGCCCTTATATTAAATACTTTAAGGTTTCACTTATGTTTGTGAATTATGTATCTTTTGTTCTTTCCATTCTTATTGCTCTGCAGTGGGACAGGATACTTTCAAATCTGTTATGTCCATGAAGTAGCCCCATTAATATTTCAGTTATTTCTTACTCTGTTAGTACATAATAAACTATTTATTAATCTTGATTCACAATGACTCCCTCTAGAAATCTCTGGCAAAAAATATATATGAAATTTGTGTATACAAGTGGTGCAATGGTGCAGCGTTTAGCCCTGGATCCAGGGTTCACGACTCTGCTCGGTCCAAAATGCATGCTAAGGTGAACTGAAATCACAAAATTCCCCATAGGTGTGTGAGTGAATGGTGTGTGTGTGTGAGTATAGGGTGTGTGAGTGTGAGTGTAAGTGTGCCCTGCCCTGCAATTGGTTGGTGCCCCATCCTGGGCTGTTCCCTGCCTCCTGACCCCCTGTGAGTAGGACAGGCCGTTAATGAAAATGGATGGAGGACTGCTCAGCACTTTGATAAAATGAACCATTGGACTGAAGCGGACCTGCACTTCAGTGATTATGATATAACTTGTAAGTGCATTCATTGTTAAATCATGAACTGAATGTGCTAGATTTTTGCTTATCATTTATGCTAAATTACAGTAATAGCTGAGGAATACATACATAGCCCCACCTAAGTGTAAGAATGTTAAATCTCCTTCCAAACATGTTGCTTCAGATAATTAATCAGTACCACTGCATTTCTTCCATTTCCCTTTCAATAACAATTAATCATTAATGCATTCCTCCTCACCAGATTTCCCAGTACAGGAAAATATTTTAGGACAAATGATACAGTTAGGATTCGTCAATCACATTATTGATACCGTCCTGGCTGGCTACGGCTCTGCCTGTAGTGCAGTTTTATTTTCAGGTATGACTTTGGCCTAAGTGGGGGTGTTGCAGTAGTAGATGGAGTGAGTACCCTTATGTGTCCACTTTGCTTGTTCTCCCCAACTTGTATGGGTTACCTCTAAGTATTCTGTATAACTATATTGCAATATACTTAAAAAGGCAACTGAAGAATAAATTTATTCCTCTTACTTTTCTTCGACGGTGGAGTTCATGGAGGGTCAGAATATCTTGGTGGTACATACTGCCACCTGCCGTGCTTGAGTGCAATTACAGACAGAATCCTTAACGACTTATATAGGGTTACTATTGAAAGCATTCTTACCAGCACCATCACAGTGTAGTTTGATAACTGCTCTGCATAAGACCTCACATTTGATCAGAATTGCTCAAGCCATCTGAGGAATAGCATTGTCATCTCTGTAGAACATTTGTCATACCAGGGTCACCGGGAGGTACCTTAAATGACAGTTCCCATACCCGATTCACACTCCCACAATCAGGTAGATGCTACAGGAGTTTGAAATACAGGAACACACTGACCCCCCCCCCCCAGCTTCGCTGAAACTATTGACACAATCTACTATCAGCCCAAGAGTTGGTGGGCTTGCTCCTCCCCACAATAGACAATGCTGCACATAGACTTCAGCAAACTTTACACAGCATTCAAAGTACTTGCATTATATGTTCATACTGCACTAGATGTTTACTTTACATTGCACTGTTATGTATTGATTGTCATAATTGTTCTAGTATTTATTGTTTTTGAAGCCCTTAATTTGTACTTGTGTTTAATTTGTGTTTACCGGTGGCTAGAAGAACATGCAAAGGAAGATTTTCATTGCATATTAAAACTGACTGTATATTGTGCAATTAAATCTAACTGGGGATATGTCTGTATTTGCACCACTGATATTGCTTAATTCATTGGGCAAGTCAAAGGTTTGTAATGAAAGCTAAGGAGGAAAATCCTAGTATTACAGTTAACCACTGCATACTGGAGGAGAGGTGCTTGCAGGTCTGACCAGTATGAAAAATTAGATATTCAAGTTCCTCAGACCTTTGTCATACGGCTGCTCACCACAACTTCTACAAATATTCTTCCTCTACTCTTTCATCGTTGACCACTGATCTATGAAAGTCCATGCTGCCACCTACTGGAAATGCCTATTCAATTCAATTTGATTCAATTCAATTTTCTATAGAGCTCTATAAGAGAATGCTCTGCAGCCTGTCGTAGTTCTTTCTACCCTAGGTACTAACAGATATCCTATATCCAGCGAGGAGGGTTGTAAGAGACCAGAAGTTCTCTAAAGTAATCAATTGTCTTGCATATCAAAACAAGTCGATATGCATAGATGCACAAGGTTTCTGCTAGACATAAAAATATGGATTACATGAGTACATGGAAACGTGAAGTGTAAACTGGCCATTAGAAATTGCAAATCTGGATACAATGGTGGCGAGGTCTGAAATATGTAAATGAGGAACACGACTGGGTCCAGGTTCCTTCGACTCTCTCGTCATAGTGTCAACATCAAGATTAAACACTTAACAATTTCCTCTGGGATAATAAAAGTATTCTGATTCTGAAGATATTTCACTACAAGAGCTCAAGACAAGGCTTTGGAGGTTCAAATGGACCACTTGCTGAAATTAAAACACAATTCAATTCTTTGTTGTCATGTGTACAAGTACGAGTACCATGTACAATGAAATGCTTGCTTGCATGTGCTCCTGCAGACAGTGAACATAGACAACAAGACAGCTAGACAACAAGACAATGAATAAATAAATAAATAAGACCAGAATCCCAGGAATAAATAGAGACAGAGGTATATGTATGGGTAGCAGTGGAGGTGACACAAGGTTACTGATTGTTCATGAGTCTGATTGCAGTTGGGTAGAAGCTGTTCCTGAACCTGGAGGTGCCCGTTCGAATGGACTTCAGTCGCTTCCCAGATGGGAGGAGGGTGAAAAGTGACAGTACAGGGTGGCTGGCTGAACTACCTTTGAATAAATGAATGAATGTTACATTCATATAGTACTTTTCCAGACAAGCAAAGCACTTCACAGAACCAACAGGGAGCCAGTTCAACCACCCCCACTGTCTAGCCCCCACCTGTATGATGCGATGGCAGCCGTTCTGCAGCAGTACACTCACCACACAGTAACTAAGGTGGTGAAGGGGCAGGAGAGAATTCACCAGTTAGATACAGGGGATGATTAGGATGCCAGATTTAGAAGCACCACAGTGGGCAATTTTTACCAGGACATCGGTCTACCACCCCTACTCATTCAGAAGGTGCCCAGGGACCTTTTATGATCTCAGACTCTCAGGACCTCCAGTTTTACATCTCATTCAATGGAGGGCACCATTTTGGATAGCTCTTTGCTCATTGTAAGACAGGAGCATTACTTCCTTTCAGAGAATGTCATCAAATTGGTATTATCTTTCTGTACCACCTACCGATGACAGATGGCTTTCTTCTCTCTCAGTTATGTCAAGAACAAGATGAGTCAGCAGTTGTCAATGTAACAGTACCTCTACTTTGCAACCCATAATCTGCCCTTGCATTCTCAGCATTCAAAAGCAGGCACATATGCCTCATACAATTGGCTAATACAGTATGTCATGCTTTGATTTATGTTGTTCATCCCTTTTTTAACAATTGAAATCTGAGGTGTCATTATGTGTTTAATATTTTTCCATATGTGTTAAATGTTATGTGCTCACATAAGAGAATAAATTAATCTCATGTAAAAATTAAGAAACCCCTATGCTTAATTTTTATTTCCCATGCAGATCTTGATTTTAACTTTATTTTACATTCATGTACTAAATCCTATTACATAGCCTGTGTGTATGGGATATATTTCAGACAATTCCATTGAACAAAGACTTCATGTCTATCTTTCATGTCTTTTCATCAAATGGTGAAAAAGGGAAAATATAAAATTAAACTATTACAAGTTAAAAAAGACAAAAGAAAACATTTAGTAAAAATATTTAATTCAATGGGTGTATATACATATTCCTCATAATTTGCAGAATTTCCTCGTTATGCTATATCCACTACTGTGTGTTAGGATGCAATTAGAATGATTGGCTGTTAAATCAATACTTCATTAATGCTAATTCTATATGTATATCAAATGGCAGTTGCTAAGTTAAATAAAAGGTTAACATGGATATTCTTACAGCAGACAACAATTTGCGTGTGAAAAATCACTTGTTTTAGTTGAAATAATGACACAACTCAATGAGCTGTAATTATCCTGTATCTCCAGCAATACACACAATCTGACTGGAATCCGAAGAGGCTAGTAGAGCTTTTCTCATTGTTCTCACAATATTATTATTATGCTAATTTCATAGATGAAAGCTAGAAAAGATGATGTTGGAATGACAGCAATGCATTCCTCCAACAGCCCCATACCTCCTGCTCTGCCCATTAATTAATTAATTACTCCTCACACTCATCCGAAACCTCGACAATTTACAGAATTACTGGATGGATCAAGTGGAAATGTGAAAGCCAATGAATGCATTTTTGCCTGAGTCCTAGTGACATGTAATACTGGAAGTACATCTATTCATTTGTTGCTCTTTCCACTTTCATGCAAATTTGCACGCTCTTTGCCCACCTCTTAGGTGGTTAACTGTATTTCTTTGGGGTTGTCTTTATGTTCATGTCTTAAAATGCTATTAATATTGTATCTTCATTACTTTCTCATTCGCACTATAACCAATTTTTTCCATGACATTAGTAACAGTAAGAACCGGTTCGGAAACACCAGTTGTATAATTAAGTGACAACCACGTAATGTCAGACACACATACATAATGTATTGTGATTTTCTTCTGAGAGGAAATACTATTGCTACCTAGATTGTGTTTGACACACACAACATGACATTATGACATTGGGATGTACATAAAATATGTACAATGTACCAGATCCCAAACTTGTGAGTACTAAATACTAGCAAACAAATAAAACTTTGTTATACAGATGCTCCTTGACGTACAATGGAGTTACATTCTAAGGAATCATAAGTGGAAAAAAAATGTAAGTGAAATAAGAATATGACATGATAAATAAGTACATAACCACTGTTGGGGTGGTATGGTGGTACAGTAGTTAGCGATGTTGCCTCACACTTCTGGGAGCTGGGTTCGATCCTCTGGCAGGGATCCTTATGTGTGGAGCTTGCATGTTTGCATCGTGTCATGATGGGGTTTCCTCTGGCTGCTCCTCCATAGTCCAAAAACAGGCTGAGACTAAAATAAGTTACCAAATTGCCTGTAGGTGTGTGACTGTACCTTGTGGTGGGTTGGTGCCTAATCCTTATGTTGTTCCCTGTCTTGCACCAATAGACTCTGGTCCCTCGCAACCCAGAATAGAACAAGAGCTTACTGGAAATGGATGGATGGATAGCTACTGTCATGGAATAACTAAATAAATAATTACTGTAAATAACTAAAGCCCAGTAATTGGAACATAAATAAATGAAGACCAATTTCTTTTGGTTAAACACAGAAAAAAAACAATGTACGATACACATGATCAATTTAAAAAATACCTCAGAATACCGTAAATATTGTCATAATACTGCTCACGCTTACCCAACACATGAAGAATTTGACTAACCAAAAATGCCACAGTACACAGAATATATTGCCATAATTCTGCCCAAGCCTATTCTACACATTCTTCCCACCTCTCCAAAAAATTCTTTTGGAAAGCCCCATTTTGTGGGACAGACCTGAGCCTGTCCTTTGATGTGCCACCACTGACTAGGACTAGTGCAAAGTGACAAGATTAAATTCCTCCAAGATAAGTTTCGCTGAGTATCTCAAGATGACTTTTGCTGACTGGCCACTGGAGGGCTATTAATAAAATTTGCCAAATGGGGGGCTGGCGATAAAAAATTATTCTGAAAATTATGCCTCGCAGTCTGAAAACCACTGAGCTGTGCAATGATCTTGGGTAGTTTGAAAAACATCCATGAAATGCATTTAGATTTAGCCTACTGTGTCCACAAGCCTTCCATATCATCCTCTGCTGCCACATACTACTGTTGTTTCAGTTTCAGGGCTATTTGTCTCAGATGTATAACGTACAGACTTTCATCCTTTTTATCATCTTTTGAAGTGGTAGGTCAAACACCTTAGACAGCAACCCTTCTCTTTGCTGCCACTAAATGGCATTGCTCCAGTTTTGATGCCATTTGTCTCAAAATATGAGCAACTAGACCTTTACCCCTACAATGTGTATACAAAGTTTAGAAAAGATCTGACAAATAATTTTTCAGTTATTATGCTGAAATGATTAAGTGTCTGAGGCTGCCCTTCTCTTTACAATAAATAAGTTAGGCTGCTGTAATTTTGGTGCAATTTGCCTGAAAATGTTATCATTTCCAGTTTTTCAGCCAGACAATGTGTTTGCAAAATCTGAGAAATATTTGTCAAATACTTTTTGAGTTATTGCACTAATGACAAAGTGTCTGAGGTGGCAGTGTCAGACCAGTCCCCAAACCATACATATTTCCTGTCCATGGAATTGAACTTTACATGAAATTTCATTAGCTAAAAGCACTTGCTATATCATTCCAAAAACTCCTGCCCTGCACCATCACGTTGCTGTGATTCCTGTAAAGGGTTACAGTTTGTTATAATTTGATCAGCCTCAGGCGATAGATAATGTAAATAGATAAAGGCACTCAAGGATCTCCTCTGGTCTTCCTCAATGACAAGTCTGCTTTGGTCACTGCCCCTTCATGGCAGTCCTGGTCATGCATACATGCATTGTAGGTGTCCCTCTGCTGGGCAGAAGCTGCATCTTGGTGCTGTCGGGCCAGCCCGTGTGCATCCCTCAAATTCTTTCAGAGACACCATTTGTATTCCATATCTGGATCCTTGGGACAGCCCAAAAAACCAAGTCCACCGGTATGCGTAGCTCCCCTGCACCGCTGCCCATTATGCCCAGAGTCAAGTTAGTGGTGAGGGGCAAGGATGGTGAGCAGTGTGGTGAATGTGCAATTAAACCGCTCTACTGGCCCACCACTTGGGTGTAAAGGGGAGTGATGCCGGCATTCACGATGCCCAGCTGCTCGCAGACCTTGTCTATTGTCTGCACATAAAAGTCACCGTGCAGTTTTTCTGTCACGAAACTTGAGCTTGTGAGTCATGCTTTTAATAAAGGAGGTGACAGTTCTTTTAAATGGAAGTTCTGTTTTGACAGCACAATGCCAGTGATTAAACTAGCAGTGGCACAGACAGGGAAGCCAACAGTTTATATGACATGCACACTCTGGGTTAGATGCTAATGGTTAGATGCTATCACACTGCAAAGCAAAACATTGTGTGTTGCAACAGAAATACACATAATAAATGGCAATTTAACACACATTAGAGGCACACAAGGCATGTCAGTAGTGTACTGTCACACCCAGGGGTGTCTGAGGTAGTGTCTTGCTGGGGGTCTGGGGGTGGACTGGGCTGGAAAGGTGACAGTGGCAGAAGTGACAGCCAGAAAAGAGTCCAGTAATGCATGTGTTGCCATAAACCCAGGGAGTTTCTTAAATGTGGGAGACATTATGTTTTAGTGTTTAAGCAATCAGAAAAAAACTGTAGGTAAACATATTCCACGGCTGTTCTAAACAAACAAATAAGCATGCTTAAATAACCTTCACCATTTACAAGCAAAACAAGCATAATATATTTTCTGTTCCATGGATGTTGATGCCATAGTAACATCACCAGCATCACCAGCTAAAAGGAAAACTGCATACTGGATGACCAGCCTACTGCCCTTCAAATGATTATATTTGGGGAACCCTGACATATTCAATCATGCAAATGTAAAACCAATTTGGCAAATTGGTTGATATTTTTATCCTATGTGTGCCTCCATCTGGCCATATTTTTAAATAAAATGAATTAAATAACTTTGTTTCCTCATTTTACTCCTCCATCGGCTACTCCATGGATATTTTGATTTTGGAATTCTGTGCAACAAAATGACCGAAGCTCTCGTGCTGTTTGCGATCACAATGTAAAACTATAGGTCTCTGTTAAAAATCTTTGCTCACACCATTCCCCCATTGGTGTATCAAAATACTGCACATGTTAATTCAATTACAATAATATTAATGTGTTATGACTTTAATGCTATGTGTTTAATGCCTTAATGCATGAAGAAAGAAAGACATCACTTGTTGCACTGATTAGTGTCTAGTGTTTTAGTGTTAGTGTTAATTAGTGTTTTTGTCCATGTGTGCGTTGTACTTTTGTTATATGCAGTGCTTGAAGTGGGAAAAAATAAGTGCAGGAACTCTAATTTTCCGACATTTGACATTTGTGCGGTGAAAAAAAAAATCAAGTCTTTAGGATACAGAAGTTCCGGAACTGCGTTCCGCTGCGTTCTGGCCCACTTCAAGCACTGGTTATATGTCGATGTTGCATCCTGGTCCACAGAGAAACATCTCATCACACTTTGTACAGGTACACCGCTGCTGATGACAATAAAGTACCTTGAACCTTGATATTGCAAGATTAGTACTGGCAGTCCCTTACATATGAATTACTTTGGCTAGATAGTTAGCAAGAGTGCATTGCATATTACAATCTAACAACTCTGTTAACAACTCTAGATCTCTGACTAATCACTTGGATCAGTTAAATTGATGGGCAGTTGTTGCATGATATTATACAATTATAAAATGTATAGTAATGGCTGTGTCCTTCCTGCTCACTCTCCTTTAGCTAAAATTTTAAGTGTCAAGCTTTTAGAGTTAATATGGATCTCAATTTAACACCTCAAAGAGCTACGTTGTATCTGCCAGTGGCATTAGTCGCAGGATATCTGTGCTCTGGTAATGAGTTAGCACATCAAAGTAATGTTGAATCCTCCTCATTTTTATCACATGAAAAAGCAGGTGAATCCATATATCCATTCACCTTTATTTATTTAACAGGCACCTAAAGTGACGCAAGCATACATCAGAGACCAAATCACCATCTCTGGAGCATTTGGGGTTATTATAATTTTTCTAAATTATTTCTGCTAAAAACATATTGTTTTATTAATGTTTAGGCTACACATTTTGATGGAAAAGGCTGCACTGCAAATTTTATCCAAGACTTTTTCAAGTTCATGTACTTGAGTTTCATGTACTTAGTTCAGGTGTGTCAGACTTCTCTTGAAGAAGTTCCTTTTCTTCCATTTCTAATTTTACAACAAGTGGTGTAAGACACACTGAAGAAGTCACCTGACAGATAAGAAATACTTATTAAATTCCCAGGGACACTTCAATGCACTTGCTTACCCAGTAGCGGTTCTGGAGGGGGGCGGATATAGAGCTCCCGTGACAACATGCATGGCCCCCCATGCGGCCCCCCTAATCATGTTTGCTACTTGGATTTGAAATAAATGTATTACTATTATTACTATTATTTTTATTTACACTGATTTACACTCAGTGGCGAAAAAAAGTTAAGCACCCGTTTGCATGTAATTTGGTACATATGCAGACCAGCGATGGGTATGTAAGTGACTTGATTTGCAAGGAGCTGGCATGTCTAGTCACCAGACACAGAGGATGCCTCATACATGCATTAGACAGCATTACCAGCACTTCACGGAAATTGATAGGGTCACATTGGAGGTTTGCGTGAGCCTGGTGGTCATATGGTGCAATTCCCCATTGTGGGGCATGCAGATGTCACAGTCACTTGATGTTGGAACCAACTGGCACATGAGGGCACCCATGCATGGTGTAAAGGTTCCCACACACGTTGTGAAGGTTCCCACACACATTGTAAAGGTTCCCACACACGGTGTAAAGGTTCCGGTCACCCAGGACAGACCACACCAGAAGAGGATCTTTGTATTGTACGCCATGGATTACAGAACCCCATGACATCTACGCCTGCCATCCGGACACAGGTACTGGCTACAACACCCTGTGTCATCCCGCAACATGTCTCGATGATTGGCATTCACTGTACTATGGGTTCACCCAGTGTGCAAAGTACAAGGGGGTCCGGGGGGGTCC
>JABFEA020000041.1:1497526-1514977 GCA_019775915.2 Cyphomyrus plagiostoma | reverse complement strand
TGGTTGTGACTGTTGTTCACACGTGTGCTCTTCCTATCTTGTCCACTCACTCCCCCCCCCCCCCCCCACACACACACACACACAAAAACATAAGAGTTAATAGCACATGTTTAAATTGTTGGTTTGTGATTTGGAAAAGCTATTGAAAATGTCAAAATGATCGATGCAATCTGTTTTGTAGTGAGAGAACAAATATTGTTTATAGCAGTGCTTCTGAAAAGATACAACTTACTTATTAAGCATGAATTGTTAACAAATATTTTCATCAAAACAATTGTATTGCAAAAAAATGTACAAAAAAAATGTTCTGCAGGTTATTTTCAAAACAGATTATATTGTATTTTTTTTTCATAAATACTCACTTCAGAGAGCTCTAGTCCCGGTCCACACTGATGGCACGTGCGGCATTCACCGTTGTAGAAATACTGGTTTTCTAAGCAATGCATGGCAGTAAAAAAATACCTGAAGAAAACGAATATGTGCGGAGCTTAAAATGATGTGTTCTCTATTACGTGTGATTATGTTGTGATTTAGGGTCAGATTTAGCACATTTTAACAAGATAAATATGAAATATAAATAAATCTATTCCACACATATTTGGATATAGTTTTATATGCACAGTTTTATAATCTGCGCCGCACAAAATGATTTGACTCAGAAGGGACAAACGGGACTACATTATATAGACAGAACAATATAGAGAAAAATATATTTTTATAATAAAACACTTCAATAACGAAATAGTACATTATCTCACATTACGATACAATCGCCAATAATCTAAAGATGAAGTATAACTATATTTAACTACCAATTTTGCTTTATTGAACACCAGTACGATTACATACGACTTCACGCTTGTTAAAAATCCGAACTGTGCACGGTAGTGCAATTTCACTACAAAGCCACGTAAGTAGGCTACATACTAGTGATTTAGACTGGCACCCTAACTTTCTGAAACGCTGCAAAGTACTGTACCTTTGTCCATAAAATTTTGGTAAACTTGCAAAATTACACTTTCCTGTTTACTGAAGACACGCCGTAGTCACACCCGTGCAGCGGCCGTTTCTCTGCAGCCTCCTGCACATGCCCTGACATGCCTCCTCTTTCAATACGCGGACTGAGCGCATCTCTCCGTCGATCACACGGGAAACCAAATCAATGAAACAAGATTTTACTAGCAAGACTGGAAAGAGAGTTTGTTGCCTTATATTTTTATGATGATAATGTTGATTATTATTATTATTATTTAGTTTTAAGAATTGGTTCTATAAATTGTTGCTATAGAGGAACATAAATAAGTACTATAAAGGTTATCTATTAAACAGTATAAATTGTAATATTGAGCAACAATATTGAATGCGGCTATAATTAGAAATAATCCTGCCTTTCTTACCGACTAGACATTTTTTTACTTGAAAAACAAGTAACAGAAACAAACTAAAATACATTTGCGAATGATTGATATGGAAGATTTATTTATCCATTAAAGTGTTTCATTAAATATTTGCAATACTGTTACGTCAATGAAACTAATATTTACCAGTACACTTACAAAGATCTCTAAAAACTAATATTTTATGTTAAATGTGAGGGGGGGTCCAAACGAATAATTATGAAATGCGAGGGGGACACGTCCCCCTCAGAGTTAATGGTAGCGACGCCCCTGCATAATCCACATCTTCAAAGCATATGAGCATTTTTTTTATCCGTGTAATAATTTGTCAAGAAAAACATTAATGTTCACACTTATAAATAGTAATAGAGGCGATTTAAAATCAAATGTTGAATTCTGTTACCCAAAGTCGAAAAAAAAATGTTTTGTTTTGTTAGAGCTTTTTTTAAAAAATAAATTTAGGTTGTGTCAGTTTACTGTGGCCTCATTTGATGATTGTCCAGTACTTAATTGATTAATAGACCTTTTTATCCTAATCTCTCTCTAGTTGCAGTACTAACATTATATTCTACTGCTATATTAGTGTTATTACTAATCATCATTTTCCAATATGACTGCATGAAATATATGAAAAGGAGTACAATAATTCTAAAAAAGTATGGAGAAATGTGATTTATAAAGTTGTACAAATAACTAAATGATTAAATTTATCCAGATTTGATTAATACAAACACTAAGTTGCTCAGTAACCTCACTGCTGGAATAAAGAAATATCCATCATTTCAGCCTTGAACTAGATAAGTGTTTGGAAAATCATACAGTAATTGTATCTTTGTCGAACATATAGACAACAGAAGTGTTTCAATGTCTGTGTGCTCCACATTAGAATTTTATTGATAGTGGTGGCAGTGGACTGGAGATTGCCTTCGTCTTGATGTCCTGTATCAGTTTATTACTTTTTTAAAGTCCACCTCTCTAGGGGTTGGGCCAGTCCTCCCCCCACTGTGTGTTTTCTGTACTAACACCTCACTAGAATATGTTTTTATTTAACCTTCCACATTAGATTGTTTTTAAAACTAAAAACCACATAAACTGACTTATCTTAAGACATCGCAAATGAACCGGTATAAGTTAGGTGTTCAGTGTTGGTTCGGTCACCATTATGTTAGTCAAAAATAATGTTAATCCTAAACACTGCAGATGCACCCATTCACATCGGTTTCACACTTTCATGAAAACTGCTCCCGGTTTCCTTATGTTAAATTGACCATACCCTGAACCAGCTCCGTATAAGCCTGAAAAGAGAAACAAAATATCTGTTCCTGGTTTCCAAATCCCCCTCTCTTGTTTGGCACTAACAACAGCAACACAGCAAAAAGACTGTATATTCTTTCAATCCCAGGACAGAGCGACTGAACACGGCCTGGTCGCCTCCATACTCTCCCCAGTCCTAGGCTCTGAAAATGGGGCCTGGTGACAATGCAGAAGTTAAGACATTTATTGTCGTATGCATGGTAAAAACAGTCAGTTACGACAATACATTTCTTAACTTTTGCATTGTCGTCAGGCCCCATTTTCATTACTATAACAAGTACTTTAACAAGAGGAAATAGTTGCTGCATGTAGGTGCCTGAGCGCAGAAAAGACAATCTGGCTGCTGTACTTTATGTGTGAAAAAGTGCAGGTGATTATATGCATATGATCACTCATGTGAGTACATTGACATTTTGTTTGGTTGAGTTCCAGTCACTTCTCAAGAAGGAACCAACATGATACATAAAAGGGGACAATTTGTTATATTAAAGTGTGTGAGTGTTTGCCCTGAGATGGCATTATACATTATAGTCTATTGTAAGTATTACCTGCACTTCTTGGGGTAATCTTAAAGATCTTCATCAGACCATGATGGCTCCAAATGTTAACAGGCAGTTTACATTAGCTACAAACTTGCTGAGACTGCTATGCCCATTGGGCTCGCCTCAACTGATAGAGAACCTCATTACAGCATTCCAAATAGCTAAAATATTAGTAACAATAACAGCATATCACGTATGAGTATTAGAATAGAATACAATAGAATAGAATGCTTTTTATATTGTCATTGCACAGATGCGCAACAAAATTTAGTGTGTCCCCTATATAGTACATATAGTATAACAAAGACAGACTCTTTAGATGCATATGCTCTGTGTATTAAGCTACACACACTAAGACAAGCATTAATATAAACCAATGTTTTATATATTGTGTGAGCAAATCTGCACACCACTGAAGCATATATATAAATAGTGGAAGTACATAATGGAATATAGTGAAGTATCATTTTACAGTAATTTCAAATATATTTCACTTTTGTCCCATTGATACCATGGGTGGCAATGAAAGACCTGAGATTAGTACCTTACTTAGATGCAGTGAAAAGTTATTTAACAGGTCTCAGTTGTCTGGAAGCTTGCGTCTTAATAGACCTATAAAGGATCCTTCCAGAGGGCAGCAAACTGCGGAGGTGGTGGCCAGGGTGAGGTAATGATGATTTTCTTGATGTCAGGGTTTGTACACGTCCTCCAGTGAAGGTAGCTGGGTGTGGATAATTTTTTTGCTGATTTGATGATTGTCTGAAATACTGAGCTTGCTGCATTGGTTTGGCCAACAGCAGTGGGGCAGATTCCCTTACTGTTAAAAACTGGCATCACCTGATCCTTTTAGTTTAGAATGTGCTGTCTCCGATTTATCTGCCGTGGGGTTCTTGTTGCCTGTGCTGTTCTCCACATATAATCATGAGGCAAAGCAATGAGAGACCCACGTGACCCAAGCAATGAGAGGCCACCCATTACTTTTCCTGATGACTAATCCAGTACCTAAAACTTTTTTTCAGTCTGGAACAGGTTTCATATCCTAATTCTCACAAATATTATGTAGCCCAAAAATATTTGGACACCGAAATATTTTGGTTTTATTTTGTTTTGCATTTGCACTCCTCTGTGGACTGTTTTTGAGACTAAACTATTAAACACCATCTTTAATTTGAAGGGACTGATGTTCCTACTGGGTGAACAGCATAGGAACTGCATGACTTTTTTATAGTCCACTACTTTTAGACGACCAAATTGTTTGGATGATTGACTGCTTAAATCCTTCTTGCGCGGCTGTCTTTGGTTCAGATCTAACTATAAGCATACACAAGTAACGGGGTCTGTCTGCACAGCCACTTGGAGGCACGTCTGCTGACAGACAGGGAGTCCACTGTGGTGCCAGTAGTGTTGAGTGTCTATCTGGCGGATCTTTTGCTGTCTGCTACATTGTAATCGATAATGTGTACTATTTAATAAGTGATTTTTACAGGTCTTATGTTCAAATGGCAACGCTACACTCTCTGCCAATTAACGTTTGAATTTTAATCAACACATTCATCCCGATTTATGGATATTGATTTCAAGGAGGCAGATGAGGGGCAAGCGGGAAGGCATGGGGCGGCCAGTGCTTGGCTGGTTTTAAAGTAATACCGTATATAAATTGTAGACCAGGGCTTGGGTGGGACGACGGGTAAGAGAGTGGCGGTAAAATCTGCGGCGAGGCTGCAGCAGCGAAACTTCTTGCCGTCTAATTTAACTGCCGCTGAATAGCAGGAGGACAGGTTGCGCATCATTTGCGGGTGTCGGGGAGCAGCAGTCAATTTGATCCCCCGAATTTCTGCGAGAGGTGGGGTGTCTGATTAACCACTACAATGGTTGACACAAACCCGCTAACAGTTTAGCATGCTTGAAATATCGTTACGGGGCTACTCCTCACGTATTGACCAATTCACTTAATGACCTAGTTTTAGGAACGGAACTCGATTAACTGAGGAGTGTCTGCATTGGACAAATTGGCCATGTGAATGTGATGGAGAGCGGTGAGTTAGACACTAGAGATCTTGGTTCTGTGCTTTGAAGTGTAACTGTTTTGTCAGGTGAGCAATCAACAAAAACAATCTCATAGTAAAAATTAGTTCAAAGCTTGATAGACACAGACACATGTTTTGTTACATGTTCAGTTGACATGGACAGTGAGCTATTGACATATTTCTGGCACAAATGGGAACCCCATATGCATGTTGATGTATATTTGCCACAAAAGAAACCCCATACATATATCCAGAATAGCAATCTGATGACTTGGAAGGTAGTGTAGTGTGAACTTAGCTTCACCAACATGAATGCCAGCTTGCATTTCTTCTCATTCAAGTAAGGCGAAAGTAATGGAGCCCAGATCAGCAAAGTTCCCCTGGACAATAGAGTTTTATAAAAAGGTCTAAGTGCTGCCCAACTCATTTACTTACAGATGAATATAAAAAAATCTTTGGAATATTAAAAAAAAAACAAGCAAAAAAGTCTTTGGAGTAAAAAACAAAATGAATCTTTGGGATGAGTTTTTTTTTTCTTTAAATATTTACAATAGAAAATTACATTTATTTTTTCTGTAAATCTGTAGAACGAAAAATTAAATAATAGTAATAATAATAAATTGATTTATTTATATATGATTATGTCGCATTTCATCCTCCATACATAGGCATCTGGTGTTTGCTCCCAGCACACCATCTCTTAAGTCACACAGATAGAGACACATAAGATAAAGAGGTCATCGTCCAAAAAAAAAAAAATGCAACACAACACACAACATAGAAGAAGATAAGCCTCCTCATTGGTTAATTATGTGATGAAGCAGCGTTTTACTGTCCTTTAACCAGGAAGCCCTGGCAAGTTCAGCCTCTCTGCCGGGCCTCACCACAAAGAAAGTGCCAGAATACATCTCAGTGTAAAACACTGTTTGATATAAATACTTTTCCAGACCGCTGTTCTGAGGCACCACCCTCTCCTGATGT
The DNA here is from genome assembly GCA_019775915.2 of Cyphomyrus plagiostoma. NCBI lineage: Eukaryota > Metazoa > Chordata > Actinopteri > Osteoglossiformes > Mormyridae > Cyphomyrus > Cyphomyrus plagiostoma. The sequence goes on along the minus strand of JABFEA020000041.1, from coordinate 1,508,716 downwards.
TTAGCAAGTCAAACTGAATATAAAAAACACAAAAACAGTCAAAATGTTTTAAATGATGCTGTTCATCATACAGAAGACTATGCAACATTCTACAGCAAAGAATCTTGAATTACTTACAGCACTATAGTGGAATGGCTCTCTTAAGGATATCTAGAGTGCACATCGATAACAGGGAGGGGAGCAAAAACTTCACTATATCATAAGTGTTACATCCAACAATTCAAAGTGCCCTATCTTACCCTTAATATGAACACACCATAGTCCACAGACCCGATCTATTGAGAAACATCCTGCAAAATACGATATGATACTAATTAAGTCATTTGTAGCAATTCCAATAGAAATGTAACATTGGGAAATCCTGAAATCCACTTCACCATGTTTCTCAGTATTTTCTAGTGTTTTTGGCTTATGCGGTCTGTCAGCTTGCTGTAAATAGAAATGTGTAATCGTCTGGGCATTAGAGCTACAGTTTTTAATGCAAGTGGGATTAAAACTTTATGTAGGAATTAATGTATACACAGAACACCTTCTGTCACATTTGCAAATATTTCACTGTTGCATCCCTAACAATAATTGTCTGTGTGCAAAAGGGACAGTGGTAATGACCAGCATGCATGTGGGCACGGCTGCACCTATTAAATATGAATTCTGTTGAAGAAATTTGACAAATTAATCCATTGTCAATTGATAAACATTTATATGAATTCATTAATATGACAGATACAAACTAAAAGCAACTTAAAAAAAACATAGAGTTGGTTTTAATCAAGAGATCAAAACATACTGACAATGCATAATATGGTACAACAAATAAACAGTGTTATAAGAACATCACATTTACTTAATTCACCAGAGTTTAGGAAATTTCAAGAAGATGTAATTTGATAAATATAATTACACAAACCAAATAATTCTGCAATTGACATACCTTGGAATGAAATTCTGTTTTCTGTGTGTAAGTCTACATGTCTCTGGGCTCTTAGTAACCCTGTTGGCTTAAACATCGGTACTGGGCATAATGAACAATGGAAAGGATAACAGAAAGCAGTAACAACCTAAGCACAAAGTGAGTTTTGTAACAGCCAAACAATAGCGAACAAAACCTATTCCTACACTTGTAAACACAGTGAACAAAAAAATTTTCCATCCTTCTCAAAGACCTATTAATTAAATACATCTAAAAAATTTACGCCAAACTGTACTTACCGTTCCACTTTCCTTCACCAAAGTCTTGCCCATCATCAAAAAAATCCTGATTAAACAATGGATATCTGCTGCTACAGCTTGTGAGTATAATATTGTTCTGGGGACCACCAGCAGAATTTTGGTGTACGTCACAGTGGATCTAGAACGATGTCATTGCCAGGCTCACAGTGGACTTCCTGTCTGTCTATGGATGTGCATCACAGTAGATGTCTGAAGCCAGATCCTTCTCAATGATTTTGAGAAGATTCTATTAATTGCATTTGTAGCTATTATGTATCGTGAAGTGCAAAGACGTCGCAATGCCAGTGAAGCAGGCCTTCGTGTGTATAAAAATTAGAAGAAATTAGTCAGAGCCACAATCAAAATATTGACTCAAAATTGTTTGGTAAATTAATATGCAAGAGCATGCTGAGCTCGGCACTTGTAAATAACCTGGAAGACCAGTAAACGTGGATAAGAGGTAGATCTTTGTAATGATGGAGAAAAACCCCTTTTATAACTGTTAAACTGATCTGAATGTAGGCACCAATATGTCAAAGGTACCCTCTTAAATAGACCAGTCACCTTCACTCTGCATCATAAAGTCTCTAGCTAAATTTATTAGTGCACAGAAGTTGCATTTTTTATTTTTCTTTTACCTTAGACAGCATTCGATGCAGAAAAGCAACGCAGACACCCCACATCATCTGGAAGTTCTGGGCGTCTCCCACAAATTGACAGCAGCTCCCTGACACCCACCAATGATGTGCAATGCTGGCAAAATCTGTTGTTCCACTATTCAGCGGCAGTGAAATTACCCCCCCGAAGTAGTGAACTCTCTGGAATGGAACTCTCTCCTTTTCACATCCTGTTCTGATGCACTCACTCAAACAATAGTGCTCCATGCTGGACGATGAGAAAGACTCGAGCACATAACTGCATTGGCCTTTTTGTAATCTATGCAGATCTGGGCCAAGCCGTCGTTCTTGGGTACAATAATGCATGGTGAACTTCATGGACTACAGCTAAGCTGAGCTAAAGAGCTCTTGGAAGTGTTCAGTCAATAAGCAGGCTGCTTGACAGATCTGGCCCCAGTATCACATCACCTCCATGGTCGACAGTTTCTTCTATGACTAACTACATAACCTCTGTTTGTGGTAGGTGGTGGGGAAGCTACGGAAGGGCGAGAGAATTCAGTAGCATGGTATGTTGCTTAGGGGCATCTGCAGTGCAAAAACATCCTTGTCCCTGTCCACAGACTGCATAGGAAAAGCATTTGCAGAGGGATGAGTCATTGTTGCCTCTAAAGACAGATCTTTTGGTTTACGCTTGCACACATGATTTTGTTTTACAATAAACAGAACACAGAAATAAAGCATATTTGCCAGTGCAATATATTATGCAGCAAAAATCTTGAATTACTTACAGCACTATAGTGGTGCCCTCAGGGGAAGCCCACCCTAGAACTGGGCCCCAGGCAGTAGCCTGCCCTGCCTGTCCTGTTGCTACACCTCTGTGTAACACACAAGTCTGTCTCTGCCATTCTGGTATCTCTGTCAGATAATTAGTGTCGAGCTGTTAGATACAAACCACACCTACATACAAGACAAGAGCCGGTAGGTGTAACAGAAAATGGCTCCACGTAAAATATACACACCTGTCAATCTTGACGTTGTTACCTTGGTACAGAACATGCTAAGCTGCTGCTGTCCGATGAATTCTATGGCAAAGTCACCAAACAGGCTGTGACATATATTTAAGCAATGCCTTGATATATCAAAACCAAATTTTGGAGATGGACTCGGGACCCAATTTTGAGGAACCCCAACAAAAAGTTTTGTTCTCTGACATTTTTCCAAGCATTGTTCAATAGATGACACCTTAATTTATCCATCCATCCATCATATAGGTGTTTGTGTGTGTTTTATATACAGTATATGTGCATGTACAAGAAAAACAAAGTTTTTTATTATCTCTCAATCATCTGGCCATCTGCCTTGCTCAGTGTTTAAAATTTGTATTACCAAATATGCATACTTCTCAGGTATATAAACACCCCGCCGTCATGTTCAGGAAAGACTTAGATATTTGTCAATTCATCACATGCTTTTATCCAAAGCAAACTGAGACAGTGTGCAGGGACAGTAGGTTAGGGGCCGTGCACAAGGACTCAATGCTGAAATCAATCTGCCAACCACAGCATTTAAACTTGCTACCTTCTCAGTACAGGTTCCCGCTTATAATTAAGGTATCAGTGGAGAGAATTTGTTAATGTGCTGCAGACTGGCTCAGGGGTAATAATATATCTTTCATGTTGCTGATTATAGAATCAGATATGCCACATTTGTTGTTCTACAATGAGCCAAAATCAACACAATGAATAAAGCTCTGGCCTATGAGGTTGGATTACATTACCTCACCGCGGCCACCCCCACACCTGGTCTCCCTCACCGGAATACTGACAGCTGTACCTAATTGCCTGGCTTATTTAACCAGTCTAGCTGGGTCCCTCTCTGCAAGGAATTGTTTGTTGATATTCGATCTCCTAGCGTTCTTTCTCGCTGCTTATGCTCGAGTGCCCAATTCTCCTCCTATGTGGTTTTGTATGTGAATCTCCCGATACGCGCCTGTCCCGATCCCTCACTTACTGTGAGTGCGTGTATTGCTTCTCCAACAGCTGCTCACGTGCCTGCCTTACCCTGGACCTCCAGGACCGACCTTCCGGGTTTTGACCTCCACTTGACTCTATGCAAACAGTTCAAGAGCATAGGTTTAGTTTCAACATTGGTAGGGAGCCCCCCCCCACTAAACACATATGACACTGCCAACAACATCGGTAAGGACATGTGAGTATGGACACGTCAATACCAATCTTAAAACATTCTGATAAATTATGAAAAGTGAGCATTTTCTTATTTACTATCAAAACTACATTGCTGCACCTTTTGCTTGTAAAGTTTCATTTACAACTGTATTTTGAAGTCATTTAAAGAACATGGACAACTTGCTATTTCACACTTGAGTGTTACAAATTCCAAACACAGTGAATTTTAAAATCAGCCAAAAAAGAAAAAAAAATAAACTCCAAGTGACAGAACATTGGAGTATATGACAACCTGCCCCTCTGGTTAAAATATCAGAATACACTGGAGTTTTTTCAGAGATACGCTGCCAAAAAATTGCGTTACTCTCCTCTCCCCACTCAGAGGGCCTGCATTTTAATGTCTCTAATTGTTAGTTTTACAAGCTCATATTCAAGTACATCTGTTTGGCAAAACAGATGCATGGTCCACCCTGGATGTCAGCCACGTCACGACATAAAATGTAGCTGTATAATGTTCACTTCATTGCTGCAGAACTCTTTTGTGTCACAGACTTTACCAATTTATGCATGTTTTGGACTTTTCCATGGTAGGTGGAATAGATTAGGATATAAATTTAAAACAATTGATGATGACCGAATGACTAAAATTACTGAGTGTGACATAGGCTAATTATTATGATGGATTATTTTAACAGTGACCATGATTTATGCAGACTATGATTTTAGGTTCTTGACAACATGATTTAAAATGTTTATCTTCTGATATGCATTTGCAGTAAACAACACCCACATTTATTTTTGTTAGTATTTTTCCGATTTGTTTGTTTTTTGTTTTGTTTTGGCTTTCTTTTGCTATTTATTATACCATGACTATAATGTAGGTCAAAATAAACATAGTTTCAAATAAGAAAATGAATAATGCCCAAAACAAGAGAAATCTGGTGCAGTTCAGCAAAGGCTGTGTAGCATCAAGTATATTTAATAAAGAAATGCAGCTTTCTTAAAAATGTATGTTGCTTTGGAATAAAGTGTCTTCCAAATAAAGCTCCTGTGGATTTTCAATATAAGTGCTACTGACGTTCTTCATACTGGTGTTTTAAATATACAGGAAGAAAGCTTATTTTACTATGTATAAAGAAATGTTTTCTTCTGAAAATTCTAAATTCTAAGATGGTAAGACTGTAGTGGCTACCAGTCTTACGAGTAGCCCAAAAACTGCAGCATCATATATATTCCCACATCATATAAGATCCAAAAAGAATGCTTCTTACCTGCCTATTTAAGATCCTTTTCGGTCCACCATGCATCAACAATCTCTGTGTGCTAAAAAATGTATTCGCAAATTTGTGTTGAAGAAAAAAATATTTGTAATAGGCATCTGGAGTTTCCTGTTCTACTAAAGGGGTATATTCCTGTTTTCTTAATCAACTGTTTATTTTGGTCATTTTATGATCAAAATGAATTTTAAATATTTACCTAAAGGTTTTAGAAGAGTACATTTTAGAGGAAGAAAAATTAAGGTGTTGTAAGGAGACTGCCTTGTGTATTTTATATGACTATATCCGGATACAGAGGTGTCTTTTGATTGTGCAGATACAGATTTATGTTAAATTAGGAAAAAAAAGGCAAAGAAACCAGTAACTAGTTGCTCTTCTCTCAGAGTCAGCATTTATGCCTGAATGTATTTATGTCTGTGCGTAAATGACTTTCCTTTATTAGTTTTAATAATATGCTTTTATAGTCATGATTTAAAAAAAATACAAATAAAATCCAGAGTCAATGTTAGCAATTGAAGAATAACTTCACCTATCCTCAGTCAAGAATGTGTGTTTGTTTGCAGTCTGCCACTTAACTGCCAAATTCTTGAAATTTTCATATAAGTTTGCTTGTCATGTTGAGGTTCTCGCATCTTCTTTCTTGACAGCAATCATTTCTCTATAGCACAGTCTAGGGTCTTGTTTTGATTTATTGATATGCACGTTATGTTCCTGCATAGAAATTCATCGATTTTTTTTTTTAATTAATTAGACATATAAGTAACATAGTAACATACTTAAATGGGCAGTGGAGTCAGAATTGTCAGTGGCTATGTGTCTGGCCATTGAGACCAAATTTAAAGATGTGTCCCAGAGACATTAGTATCTAATTAATCTAGAGATCAAAATTATTGTAACTGTATAATAAATTGATTATTACTGATATTGTTTCTTAATGAAAAATCATGGAAAGATATAATGCAGTTAATGTGCAGATAACATGTGTGAGGTGCTGGTATGCAGTTACTGCACTGCATTTTACACTTGCATGATACATTGTTCCAAAAGATTAATATTCCATCAGAATTCAGAAACCGCTTGTCCTACTGAGAGTCACAGGAGGCCCGGGGTCTGCCTAAAAGCAGCAGACGCGAGGCAGGGAACAACCCAAGATGGGGCACCAATCCATCGCAGGGCACACTCACACACCTACAGTATGGGTAGTTTGGTAACTCCAATTAGCCTCAGCATATTGTTCAGACTGGGGGGGGGGACCCCAGAGTACCTGGAGGAAACCTCACAATGACATGCGGAAAACATGGAAACTCCACAGACACGGAGACAAATCCTGGACCCTGAAATGTAGAGTAAAACACCTAACCACTGTGCCACCATGCCACCCAAGAGTAGCATTTGATAACCACCCTCATTAATGATTGAATGCTTGGTATTTCATTTGCATACAGAATTGTAAATTGCCATTTTCATACTTTTTTTTTGTTTGAAAAATGTTTGATTTTGTAGGAATTGGGTCCAGCTGTTTTTCTGTTTATTTTCCAAAAAAAACACTTTTTCCCACAAACCCACATGTGAAGTACCGTGTAAAACACTTTTTAAAAACATATTTATTTTATTTAAACTACCTAAGTATTTAACTAAGTTGTATCAAAATGTATTACAGCACCCAAAACACTTAGTAACAAGCTAAATGAAATTTAAACTAGTTACAACAGAAAAGTTATTGTTTAGTCTCAAACTATCAAAGAACAAAAGATCAAATAAACCTAAACAATGAAATGCAACATGCTGGATGTTTTTCAATTAAATGGCGGTTTTTTCATATGTGTGTTTAATTTGGTGGGTTTTTTAAATCATGGTTACAGCACCACTGTTCTTGAATGAGTACCATATATTGAGTCATGCAGAAATGGTAAACCTCATGTCTTCTGTAAAACAAATCATGCTACTTAAAACATTGAAATATTACATGTAATTCTCAGGAAAAAATAAAGCAATTATATCAGAATATAATATAAATCATACATTATGAAAAATGAAATGCTTACCAGGAAAACAAACTTCACAAACAAAACATTTATAGCTTAGTCAAAATATGAACCCTCACCTCCTGACTTCTGGAACAGTAGGAACAGAATCTTTCCTCAAATTTTTGTGTAATACATTATTGATTACCTTTATCTGAATTTTTTTTGAGATACTTGTTTGTCAAGAAAATAGAAAAAATTTAATTACATAGAATGAAAATTTGAATTAAGTTTTGTCTGTCAGCATAAAAGCCATTTTGCAAATGCCTATGAACATGTCATGATAGTCACTCTCATGTCATGAGAGCTCAGTTAAAATGTACATTTATTGCCTTTCACAACCAGAGTCCAAAAGAGACCGCCCCGAACTGGGCCATCTATCCACAATGCCAGGTTTTCTGCCCGCACTGCAGGAAACAGGTAATTAATGGGGCCTGGGACTGCTGATTGTATGGGTAACTCCAGGGTGAGGTGCACAAAAAAAGCAGACTCAACTGCATCCCTCCGGATGAATAGGAAGTTGTAAATTGGTTTCAACTTTCTTAACCCCGCTGCCTGGCAAAGACTAAGTGAGGTGTTCTCCATCAACAACAAGGTCAAAAACCAGGTGGAAACAAATAGTAAAGACATACTGAAAAATCAGAGCCCCAAACAATAAGCATCCCTGCAACAATTATTACATTTCTGTGAAAGACCTTTAAAACCTTCTTATAACACATACTAATACCTTTACTTTATTCCAAACTTCAACAATCAAATATACAAAAGGCTAGTAAAAGAAAATTAAAAATTTCATTTTTGTTTGAATTATATTTGAAAAAAATACAAAGATTAATAATGAATCACAGAGTGTTGAGGTGTCAAATAAGTTAATGATAATTAACTTAGATAGAAATGTTTAAGGAAGGATATTTAATTTGATTTCCCCTGTCTATATTGGCAGTGTTGACTAACCAGATGCTGCATCTGGCTAGTCATTCAAAACAGATTTGAACCAGGTCCAAATATTAAGGTTCTGAATTTGGGCAATTTTATCATAGATGTCTGGCAATTAATTGGATATTTTATGAATATCTGAGCCTTTGTTTAGATGATAAGCATTTATAATGTAATCAAAAACATTTAATAGAAACATAGGCATGTCTTTTATAGGCTAATAGAAAAAATGAGAATTAAACTTAATAACCTCTCTCAAGAGATTAGATTCTATGTAACATTGTCTTATTAAGATTTGCACAGAAATTTCAACTGGACTCCATTATGTAGTGGAAAGCAAAAACATTGGATGAGTTTCATATATAAAGCTATATTTTGACAATCTTCAACCTTCCCATCCTTGGTATTTATCATAATTATTTATCAGCAGTATGACAAATTATGTATTCACAGTTCCATAGTGACATATTACTGATTATATTGCAAGGAAAAAGGAATCCAAAAAAATCAAGAATTGCTTTATAAAACTGTTGAATTGTTAGTCACCATTCAATGATACATTGAAAAATATCTAGTTTTGTTAAAATTTTTGCAATAGAATTTGTTTACCAGATTACTTTATCATTATCGGTAAATACTCCGGATATAGTCCGGATAACTTGGACCATTTGTCACAAAATTTGGATGTAAAGTGCAGTTTAATGCATTTTAATTTCACCTAACGGGACAAACAAGCAGAGCTCATTGCCTCATTTTGAAGGACAGAAGCTACAAGCAACACTCATCTGATTGTCTGATTTATTCACCAATACTGCATGACATGGGTTTGGAGGACGGTCTCTCCTTGAACCTGTCTGCAATAATGTTACAATGTATACAGGACAATGGGTCAAGAATAGCAAGTGTTTCTGACATAAGAAAAGGTAATAATACATTTATTTTATATCTGTATCCATTACACAGTACAGTAAATTAAATTCATGTCAACGGCCCTCTCAATGATCTCAGTGACATTGCTAAAATATATTTTAAATGTCTCAGTGGTTGGTATATTGATACTGGAGTATGATTTATTTTTTAAGTATTATTATATATTATTATATACTGGTTTACATTAATGTATTACTTTTATTAGCATACAAAGTGAGTACTATATGCATTGTTGGCACTGTATGCACGTTTTGTTGTCCTGCTAAAATTTCATATCAAGCTTGATATTTTTGCAAACTAAATGAAGTTTCCTTGCAGTATATCCCTCTCCAGTGCATCATTTATATTTCCTTTAGTTTAGGACCTGATAACAAAAATCATAAGTGCTGTTATACTTGATGTTTTTTTTTGGGTTATCAACAGTTTTAACTAATACAGAATGCACATTCTAGGCAAAAAGTATTGGTATTATCAAAACATAATACCTTTTCCCACTGGAGCACTTTTATGCTGTCTGGGAAAGTCCAAACAAGCAAAGAAATTAGTAGCAATGTTGCAAGCTTGTGAAGTCATTTGCCAGGTTACTGACACAAAACCAGTAAATAAACCTATGCATTCTACAGCACCAACTGAGTGATGAAACAATGCAAAGAAACGGCATGTAAAACTAAGTATAATATATACTTACATATTTATAATAAATGCAAAAAAGGAGACGCTGACCACATGTGTAAAATGAAGACACTCAGATTTTTTGGTATTTTAGGGTCAATTGATGCCCATCACTTATGACCTTCAATGCAGGCGGCAGAGCAAAAGGACCAAAAGATTAATTAAAACATCCATACACATAGTGTCATGACCCGCTCCGAACGATCCTCATGTGTGCCACACCCACTTCGTTACCTCTCGTTTTCCCTGATGGTTCTCACCTGTCTTGTATTTCCGCACGCCTGTTTTGTGTATTTAAGTCTGCGACAGTGTAGGTCCGGCAGACTTAGCATTGACGTTTCTCCATGTGTTGGTCTGCCGATGTCCTGTTTCGTCTTTATTAAACCCCGTTTGCCCGTTTGCCTGACTGGACTTGCCTCCTTCCGCCGCTCGCCAACCAACGCATCACAACACATAGCTAACAGTATACAATACAATATTATTGTTTATATTTACATCAAGTTAAAATCATTTTCACAAAGCTATTCTATAAATCAGTGGTTCTCGACCGTTTTGTTTTCAAGGCTCACCTATGACATCAAATTATTTTCAAGGCCCTCCCTGTCTATGATACAATATATTTGTCCTAAGCAGTCAAAAGGGCTTCCTTTAAATTTAAATAATAATAACGAGCTTTGCACAAAATAACATGTAGGCCGGTTTTACTCAAGGTTAACGACCGTTTAGCAACGGTTGGCAGAAACAAAAAGATCGTTTAGCAATGGTTGGCAGAAACAAAAAGAAATCTTAACTCAAACCTTCATTGCTTGTAACTGCCGAAACAAAACAAAGAAATCTTAGTTGGAACCTTGCTGCTGTTGCTGACTGATAAGGAGGTCGGTACGAGGGGAGATCCTTAACAAACACCCTTGCATGCCATCTCCAAAGTCAGTTTGGACCTGCATTTTGTTTTTATGATAATAATAGCTGGAAACCCTGACATGACATACATATAGGTGGAGCTGTATGTATTTCATTGTTGTATTGTGACACGCTTCATATTCAGAAAAGTCAAGGAGTTGCCCCAAGAGTTTGGTGGAGGCTGATTTTAAATACAGTGAGTAAAATGGTTAATAAGACACATACAGTCTGCTTCTTGCTCGTCTGTCAGCTCTAGAAATAAAAGCTTGTCAATAACCCCTGATATACCGTCCCTGACAAAAGTCTTGTGGCTTGTGTACAAATTGACCTCAAGTGCCGCTGAAATATATTTCTAATGAAGATTTTTTTTTTACAAAAAATGGCTCATTTTATTCCCAACAGCTTTTGTAATAATGTTTCAGTGCAAAACGAAACTGTC
>JABFEA020000041.1:1456855-1482475 GCA_019775915.2 Cyphomyrus plagiostoma | reverse complement strand
GGCAGTTCTGAAGGCGAAAGGGGGTCAAACACCGTATTAGTATGGTGTTCCTAATAATCCTTTAGGTGAGTGTACATGAAAAAAGACATGGTGGAGGAACAACATACACACACACACCTCATTAATGTTTATGTAAATCTTCCAGATAAATGCATAGAAAGCCAATATTTATTTGGGAAAGTTAGACAAATTGTTTTGGGCTTATTCCTCTTTACTGGCATCCTCGATTGCTTTGTCACGTTCCATAAAATTTGCTTAGTATTCTCATCACTATCAGAGCATTTCTTAAAACAGTTTATGCTTATAGCACAACAGTATTGTTACGCTGCAAAAGGCTATAACTAACTCAAAGCAGTGAACTCATGTCACAAAAGCAGTACACTTTTTAGTGAAACTAAAATGAAAATTACCATTAGCATTGTTTTATGCATGAGAGTCAAAATGCGTATTTTTTTTGATTATACTCATTTTCCACTTTCTCTAACCATTTGTTTTTAGCAAGCATACTTACTCATGACAGACAGCACTTTCAGTATTGCAAGGCTCTACATTAGAGTGTGTAATGTTCACTGCACGTATGTCAAGCATTCTTGCAGTTCTTGCAGTTAATCTAGGAACTACAGTATATTGTATGGGACAATGACTGATTCATGCACCATCAAACCACTGTTGGATAATGCTACACACACTTTTTAGCCTGGGATATCTGTGGCTCATTTTCCAATTACATTTCTTCCTCTCTTTTCTCTACCATGCAATCTCTATTTCACTGCCACTAATCTACCTCTGGAAACATTTTTTTTCCAAAATTGTATTTACAAAGAAAATCATTCCAAAGATGTTTTCATTATTATGGATGGGAATGAGATTGAAAGCACATTATGCTATTGTATTTTTTTTCTTCTGATTTAGAATATATTTCAGTATTGTCACTGTATATATGTAGCAAATTGTAGTAATGCAGTTTATAGTCTATATTTTAACAGTTTTGTAAACAGTAGCCTATGTAAGCATGTGCAAAATGGACTGTAAATGCACTGGTGGTGGGGCTTGAATGAAAAAAAGAATCTATGAGTTTTGTAAGATGCGATCACTTTGTGATCATTTTGTGTCACAGTAGTGAAAAATTATCCACAGTTTAGTCCTCATTGACTTCTGTTTTGTAACTCTGTGAGGAGTTTTGAAAATGTGACTTCAGTATGGAGAAATGTTTGTTAGCAACTGTAAAAAGCAGTAAATAAAATTAATAAAATGCAGTTGATTTTCTTTTCAGCTACATACATACCCAGTTGTTTTTGCAATCACATTATCTTCTACTCAAAAGAGGATGTCCTTGGAAAATTTTCCGTTGAAAACATGGGTTAGGAAAAATATGTTTATAGAGGAAGAAGAGTGGCAGGGAGAGGGAAAGGAGAACAAATGTTTGGTGCAAGGAGGAAAGGAAGAAATGTCACTAGAACCAGAGGATCCGGCCACGGAAAGGCTCAAAAAACATTAAAACGTTTGTGGTAGCAATGATGATTGGACGTTACATAAACCAGTCATTGGCCCATACAACACAAAACCTAAATGGAAGCCTTATGAGGGGGGAAAAGAGAGAGGGTGAGTGAGAATAGATCTGCCAACCTTTGTTGTGTAGGATAAGGTACCATATCCCCACCCAGCTTTAGTCACAGATTGCTTTGTGGCACATCACAGGAGCTCCTCATGTTCCTGCCACTATACTCACCCTTCCTAAACCCAATTGAGGATTTTTTTCTGAATAGTGGTGGAAAGCGAAGGACCTCCGTCTATGTGACCAAATGTCCTTCCTGGATGCCACGTATGCTGGGTGCCTAGATGTTTCTTTCAGGCATGCTAAAAGATACTTTCTCACATGCACCACATGCACCATCCACATCATACCTAATGTCAACAGAGAAGACATTAGGTGTGATGTGGATGGTACATGTGTGTCAGGGTCAGCACTAGTCCATCCCTGACCTTCGTGTCTCTTCCCTGTTTGGCCAGCAGGTGGTGCTGACCATCCTGTCCTCCTCCCTGTCTCTTGCCTTACAGCCCTGGTGTATCTAAGCCCCTAATGTGTTTCCCTTGCTCACTGGACTGCTGCATAGCTCAGTGGGCTGAGTGTGTGGTTCAGAGACTGAATATGTGTCGGTTGCAGGCTTGAACCATGCTGGTTTCCAGTGTTACCTCTTTGTTTATTTATTGGATTTTGTTCCCTAGTGTTTATTTTCTGTATTAGTGTTATGCTCCGCTGACAATGAAGAGGCGAACCCTATAATGCAGGAGACGGGATGTTTATTTAGCAAGCCGGGTGCAGTCAAAGCCAAAGGGATAATCCAAAGGGGAAGCCGGGTCGATCGCGATGGGTCCAAAGCTAGGGTGGTCAGTCCAACAGGAAGTGATGGGACGAAGAGACGAAGGAACGGAAGGGGCGATGAAGACAGGCCGGGGCAGTATGACTGGGAAGGCAGGCAGACACAGGCATGGGAGCAGGAGTGTTGACACAAGCAGGGCAGGCGAAACGACACGGCAAAACAGGGCAGGCAAGACAAGCGGGGAAGACAGGAGACAAAGAAGCGCTCGGTAAGTGTTATTCACATGGCAACAATACTTCACAACGTCTGGGAGATTGCATCCGTTTTAAGTAATGTGTCAATTATTCATTGATTGTCTGCCACGTTGTTGCCCTGCCCCTGTGGGCATGACACTTAGTTAGTTGTCTTGCCCTTGATTTACCCTCTTTGTGTTGTTCTTCTGGCTTTGTTTTGTACATTTTGATTCTGTGATTAGCTTTGTTTGTAACCCCAGTGTCAGATAATATCTCCCAGTTTGATGTCTGTTCAGTCTCTTTGTTCTGCGCTCATCATTGCTAATTTGCTCCATCTGTTGCCCGTTTTCCCTGTGCTTGTTAATTGTTTCATTTGTTGCTAGTTATTCTGCACCCTCTGTGGCTAATTGTCTTATGCTCGTTACCCCCCTCTCATTAGCCTGGTTATTTGCATGTATTTAAGTACCTGTTTCCAGTCTCTATGCTAGTCTGTCATTGTTAATGTTATTATATGTTGGATCATCACCTGTTCCCTGCCTGTGCCATGCTGCACTGTAACAATGTGTTCAAATCCAGAAGTGAGGATGGAGTAGCATTGTTTTATACATGTATATTAGTGTATATAAAATATGTTTGTTTTAATTATTATCATTACAGTAATGTAATCACTGTAATCACTATACTATTGGACATTCTCTAGAGTAAAAAGGTGTTATCGTCTAACGGAACACTAAAAAAAATCAAACACTTAAAAAATAAAATTGTGCTTTATTTACGGCTCTTTGTTAGTATTTTTAGGTGATGATGTTATATGCGACAAAGTATACTTACCAGTTGAGAACTTGTATAGAATATGTTTTGAGGAAATTAATGACATGTTTAGCTGATTTTTGTGTAGATTGGGTATGAGCATTTAGCTTAGCCCAAAAGTTATTTTGAAAATGGAAACTGTGTGAAGAGTTGAAAAAAAATGACTGAAAAGTTCTGGGGCCATATATGCCCCAAAGGAAAAACTGCACATATACACTTAATTTGGTCCACTTACTATGACAACCTGCTACTACAGAGAATCATATGGCAACATATCCTTAGAATGAGCTATTTCCATGATCTAAGCCATTTTGAATGTGTTTGTGTCAAATGTCATGGTTCCAGCATATCAGAAACAGTTACCCACTTGATACTCTCATGCAAGAAAATGCAAAGAATAACAGACAATGATGTGTTACACTAAAAATATGCAACCAGCTTCAGTTGTTGTTGATGAGAAATGTTAACTGTTAATAGAGCCAGAGGCTACAAGTACAAAATTGCCAGGGACCAAACTCAAAGGACAGTTTCCTGTACCTTGTTAAATCCCTGTCTGTTCTGTAGGCAAGAAGGATTCTTACCTTTTACTAGTTGTATTTAATTAAGTAGCCTTGGAGCGCATATAGAAACACATGTATACATATTTTAACATTTATTTAATCTATTACATAGATTAAACATAAAAATGCCCATTTTATTGGAAAATTAAACATGAGCTAACCAAGTCCTTTTCGTTTGTCTTTGACACAGAGATTTTGTTGAAATTCACTTTCTTTTTTTAAGATTTTACAATGTTTATGTTGTACTGAGGGACTGTCACAAGTCTTTCATCTGATTCTCAGTAAGACTTCTTCAATTCCCATAATCCACTGGTATTTGGTTTCTTTCATGATGAATAACTGAGAATTGTGTGGACGAATTCTTAAGGAGATCTTTGGTTTATGCCACTCTTGCAGTTAAAAACAGTGCTATCAGCCTTGGCCTGCAATGCCTTAGCTAATTATACATATTTTAGATTAATCTTTAAACTGCATTCAGTAAAAGCCATATAAGTACCTAATGATCCATTGCAGGATGAAACTCAGAATGTATACAATCAATTAAACATGTCCAGTTAAATGTTTTAGAATGCTCATTGACTGGAGGACCCTGGTGATAAAAATAGGTATAACACCCCTAAAAACACACCACTGCTCACTGCCTGCCAAATTTGATTTAAATTCAACTGGGGATTGCTATTGCCTAATGTCTTTATATCACTGTTCTAGTTCTTTAATTTTATATTTATACATGTAATGCTTGGTACATTAATGGAATCTGACTGTGTGATAACGTCATTTTTTATGCAGGGTGTATACACATCATGTAGTATATACAGTAGGCCTACCACAGAAAGATATTAGAAAATATTACAAAATGCAGGAGACTATAAATAAAAAAATAATTAAAACAAATTAATGAGGAGAACATGTACCGTATCACCTACGTTTATCTTTAGGCGTGACTGATTTAGGCCATTGGATCACTCCCAGGAAATGTAATATCCAGTCACAGGGGTTATATCCCATGCTCACAGGCAGACGGCGAAAAACATTGACGGGCTTTACTACAGAAACTTGTTCTTTCGCAAACTTAGTACAAACTATTTAAACTTTGCTATCAAGGATTCAACGATTTATAGCGGTGAGTTATGTGAGGGATATGAGGAAGAAACATCGAGCTCGTTTTTGGTACTTAGTCATCTATAAATGTAGAAGTAAACAACTATTACGCTATAGACAAATACATAGGAGAAATAATGCTGTCTTCTAACTGACTTAATTGTTGTAAAATGTATTTAAAATAGTATATGTAACAGTTAACATTTTACCGACGATTATAAAATCTTTACGTAGATTAAAAAGCATTCACTTGCGCTAATTTAATTTATTTTTGTTTTCCATGAGGACGACGATTCTGGCTTTTGGTTTTGCTCTAAATTTCGGGATTATTTTTCATTTCAATATATACTTGTTTTGATGAAGTAAAAATATCCGTTGTCTTTACATTTCTATATTCTTTAAATCTATTAAGTATACTTTGCAACTAATTTATATTGTTATATTAAAATATAGAATATGCTAAATATATGCGTTGTTTACAAACAGCTGTCAATATTTTGCGCAGTTTTCATCGTTATGTCAATATAGTTTGCCGATTGCGCGCTATAGTGGCACAATTTCAACATAATACCGTAGAAATACACAAATAAATGAATAAACAAACGAATAAATCGGGTAGAAGCTGACTCCAGCAGTTATTAACAGTCTTGTTCCATAGACTGTGACTCTTCTTGCCGTGTACGGCCTATCACTGTGCCACATTAACGCTGACTCTGTACTATGGATGTTCCGGTTGGATTAGGAGGAGTTTCTGACTCCACAGACCCCATTTTCCGCGGACCTTATCGAAGCGTTTTCCATAACGTGCGAGTAGCGTTTCAGAGTAGCAGCGATATCTTGGAAAGCTTAGACTTTCCAAATTCCAAGCACAGTTTCCTGGAGAAGAGTCGCCTCTGGGAGATGCGCCAAAGTAGCAAAGAGTTACCCCGTAAAGGATTATGTTATGGGACGTCTCATAATTCAGATACCGAAGTAAAGGAAACTGAAAGTGCTAGGATATTCAGAGACCTCGATTCTGAAACTAGTCGCGTTAACTTTGCAAAAACCATATTTGATTACAAAAGTGATTTTTCCGCGCTCGACTCCATCGATAATGCAGAAAATAATGCCTCCGATGTCTATTCTTATTCAAACTCTTCTAACGCGGAACAAAAACCATGTGCACCAACTGCGATTCAGCATAGGGCTGAAATAAATCCCAACAGTGACGCTTGTGTCGGGATCAGTTGCTCTGAGTCCGCTTGCACAACCATCTCAGAAACAGCAAGGGAGCTTTTCAGAGCCGTTTCTGTGTCTCTTGGTCTAAACTTGGACTCAAATGAGATGAATGATCCGGGAACCAGTCAAGCTTCTTGTCTTGAAAATGACCGAAGACAAGAACATTATTTGTTTGAAGTGCCTTTCATGGACCGTTCGGTGGCTGGATCAAGTGCCCCGCTGCCGGAGGCACACGATGGACAATCCATGCAGAATTACGCGGAAGGCAGTGTTCCTCTAAACGAGCTGAAGAATGATGCGACATCATTACCCTATCTCACTTCTGTCCATTCTAATGGAAATGGGCAAATGCTAAGCCTGACTTCAGAGCCTGAAAGCCCGACTTCCAAGGAGGGTATGAATGGTACCAGCTCTGTCTCCAGTCAGTTCGACCACCTGTTGCCAGCAAACTTGGCACATTACAGTCACGCAGATCCATCGGCGGATCTCAGCGGCGTCTCCTCTAATTTTACTTTTAAATCTTCACCAGCATTCACCATTGATCAACGATCGAACGTGAAAGGAAGATGTTTCGATTACTTACAGCATAGCGTCAAGGTGAAGTCGGAGGGAATGAACAGCAAAGACAGAGAAACGTGGGGTGACCAGTACACGTATAACGAAAATGCCAGTACTCAGTGTGGACCTTCTGGGCTTTGTGTTCCTACGTATAATACCGGGCCAAGTCATTCTTTTGCTTGCAATCCGTTTGAATACGGACGAAGTGGGCTAGTTTCGCGGGACGGAGCAGCGCCGGAGCCGTGGCACCCGGGCGGCATGCTAAGCAGAATGCCCTACACCAGTTCTTCTTGTCTGAAGAACGAGGTCACAGACTGGTTGGAGATACCTTACTCGGATATAAGGTAAGGATGTAAGGTATTATCTGCCTCTCTACAGATCTAAAGGGACAAACATACAAGATTCAGAACGACCAGTTAGCTATTTACATTTTATTTACATTTTATCTATTTATGGTAATTGTAAATAGTCTCGAAATACGTTGATCTGCCTTAAGTTAATGTATTTAGATTTTTTAATTATTCAGGTAGAATTTAATTCAGGTTCATTTTATGCATTTTTAACCTTCATTAAGGAGTTGGAATTAAGTGAAATTTAAATGCAATGTTAGTCTACAACACTTGGGGTCCTTAACTGATTATAGAATGATTACAGGAGTAGAGATCAGAATAGCTTTATGTATACATATAAACACATTCATAATTCTTTTTTTTTTTTTAATTGTTAATTTCTTTGTTTTAGTCCCAATTGAAAAATAAAATGTAGTTGACCTTAAAATTTTGTGCTGCTGCAAATTGCTTTCATTTTTTTTCAAAATATAAATGTTTTTCTTAATTTTCTTAAGTGTGCAGGAACAACAGAAACCTCACCTACTATAGGTTGTAATTAGAATTTACTTTTCACAGAGGATGCACATAGCTGCTAGAAGATATCTATATCTATATGTCATGTAGTTCAGACAGAGACAAGTAGAGTGACTCTAATCATGCTATGAAGTGTTTTTAATACTAGCTCTGGTACACTGTTTACGTGCGGGTGTTTTATCACCGCAGATGAACACATATTCAAAACATTTAATTGACATACATCCTGCATATATCTCATTAAACATTGCTTGAATAGATTTAATGTCTGTCTGTAGTCTGATATATCCATAAGTGAGGATATATACTGTTTTCCATTTGGATATGGCCATATGGTCCATAAAACACAGAACTTAACTTAATATTATACTGCAGAATGCAAATTCTAAGCTAGTTAATTTTTTTACAAAAAATCCATTAAATACTTAAAACAACAGTTAAATTGGCAATAACAACTTGTTCAAATAAGACTGTAGCAATCCATCATTTTGTATATTAGCCTCAAAATATTATTGTTTCCAAGAATAATTTTATTATTAAACCTTATATTCTTTAAACCTTATAATCTATAGTTCCACATAATGCAAAACAATACACTGGGCATTATAGATGCATGAAACAATTCACAGTTAAAATTTAGTTCTTCGTTATTGTGTTATACCTGCCTTTTATTTTAAACATAAGAAAGAAATTGGTAGCTGAACCAAATATCATGTTGGATATTTCAGTTATGTAGGTACAGTATGGGACCAAAAATAGTCAACTGAAAACTGGAAATTACACTTTTTTTAAAATTAATACTATAAAAAGAAGTTTTGTGAATTATGAAAGCCTTACAGTGAAAATCCAGTCATTGTTAAAAGATCTACGCATTTTAATTTTATTTTTGTGCTTATTGGAATTTGCCCTAAAAATGAAACTATAGATTTTGACTTACTTGGAGCATTGTGTATGAATATTGTATGCATTTTTGGTGCTAAGTTTGTGTGTGTACACGATCTTTTGTTTTGTGTGTGTGTGTGTGTGTGTGTGTGTGTGTCTATGCATGTGATTGGTCTTGATTTTTTTCCTCTCAACATAGCTCTCAATCTCTGCTGTGTTTTACAGGAACTAATCATGAAAAGCACCTTCACTAGATGAACTGTACTGTGAGCAGCAGAATTTTGAGAGCTTCAGTTGAATTAAGCAATAAGAATAGACTGCTAATATTCTCTGTGGCCAGGAAGACTGAAATATTTTTATTCGATGTTTGTCATATATCATTTTTAATCCTCTTACAGTACTGTGCATGTGTATTTATTTAGAAACAGGACAAGACCACTTATGGCTGGTTTTAGATAATGTGTTCATTGGCCTTTAATTACCAAACATGGAATGATTTAATTATTGTATTATTCAGTCTCAGAGGCATATTTTACAGTTGAATATTGAATGTTTGGTATGCATTATATGCACTGTGTGCAGTTCTTTCTTTACAACTGAATAGCCTCTTACAGGCAAAAATAATATAGGCATGTTAAAGGATGAAATACATAATTATTTAGTTATTTATTTTCAGTTTGTACTACTTTGTCTGCTTTCTAAAAAACTCTAGCTAGAATTGCATAACAATACTGGATATTGGGATTTTTAAAATACATTTATGGATTAAATGATCAATTTGGTCCTCTATATAATTTTGCATGCTGAATTATGAAGAAAATGGTCCCTCATTATATTAGCTGTAAAATACCAAATTTAAAACCTTAGTTGGGCTCTCCTGTCATAAATATGCTGTATCAGTCAACACAAACAAGTGTATTGTGGGTTGACAGCTTGTTATAAAGGGTGAGATAGCTGTCTATTTGTTGTGCCGTATTACAGTATGACTGTTATGATGTGTTCTGACAGTTGTGAGACATGGGTAAAACTGATTGTGTCTGATCCCATCACTAATTAATACTTAAACCGACGACTGAAAATAGATGGCAAGGCAACTATTTTATAAATCCTGTTAAAATAAACACTGTATTCTGATATTTATGTGTTAGAATATACAATGTACGTTTTAAACATGGAGAGTGGCATCAGCTATCTTTACAGCTAAAGGCACAGCAAATTATTTCTTATATTTTAAATTATGATCCATCTCAAGAGTTATATGATTTTAAAAGAATGATGTACATAATAGAACTTCTATACATTTACTTGTTAAATTCAGGATATATTATATTGGAGAACTTAATAATTCTAAAGTGTGCTGGATAATGTTTTGTGGACTCTGCATATGCTTGTTTTGCTATCAAGGCCATAATTATAATATATTTTTGAGGGGAGATGTCCCCCAATATATATTATAATTATGACACTTGGCCCCAATATTGACTACAGGTCCTCGCCGACTTACGACCTATCTAATTTACGACCAATCGACTTTACGACCATTATCGGAGCTCATATGTCTGGCAGTGCAAATGTTGCCCAGCTCGGCGTACGACAGTTTGCGCACCAGTTCCCGGCAGCACTACCATTCCCGCGCGCGCTAAGCCGCTAACTGTTATCCCAGTAATAGTATAACTAGAATGAACCAAGAAAATCATGATGTATAACAATAATGAACAGAGAAAAGTATGATACGGTATGACTTAAAGATTTTTCTAACAATACATTACTGTACTATACATAGTAGGCTATACATATACGACTTATGACCAAATCACGTTACGACCAGTCAATCGTAACCAATCATGGTCGTAAGTCAACGACGACCTGTACATGGCTACGGTCTTGTATGCTATTACTTTTATACAAAAATGTTATTGCATAAATGTTAGATTAGCTGGATAGTACTTGGATTCACCCTTAACTTTGAAAATCTTAGTGTTTCAGTGAAAATCATTATCACTTTGCACATGATCTGTGTACATTGCTGCCATTGTATTTGTCTTTCTAAAGTTAATACTGAACTGCTTTGCTGACGTGGTTTTCCAAGATTTATATGTTGGGTGTTATGTCTGCTCACTGGGATCTACTATTTGTGTGAAAAACTTGATAATGCACACCTTGGAATATTTAATGTTTTTTAATGCTCACTTTATATTGATATTGATGCTTTCCCCTAGTTCTACAAAAGCAAATAGTTGTTAATCATGCAAAAAGTAATGGACTGGAAAGCCAGATATGAAGCCAATGCAAACAGACTTACTTAAGAATAAATGCAGTCAAATTCATAATCAGTAATTATCCATCCAGCTTCTAATTATGTATCCTGGTCAGGGTCACGTGGTGTATGCAGCCCATCCCAGCCAGGGATCACACACACACACACGCACACACACACACACGCACACACACTTCAGGCAGTTTAAAGATGCCAGTTATCCTGCATGTCTTTTGGACTACATATACAAAGAGAGAGCTCACAGTGGGAGCTACTGAGCGACTATGCCATCTGTCAATAATTAAAGAAGCAGAAAATATCTAATGGGTATCTATTAATTGCTATCATAATATTTCCTTAGATTTTTTTTTTATTAGAACTTTTAAGTGATTTTTTTTTCCTCTGCATTTATTTAGCCACGGAATTTAAATTCATGACGTCCCTTATTGCCACTTTTTATGTGTCTCTTATTAAGTCAATTCACGTATCTATTTTTATTACTTTAGCAGAATACAGGTTTAGGAGGATAATTGTTTTTTGTACAGCATGTGAATGATGTTTTTAAAAAATCAAGAATCCTCCTTATGGTTTTACCTTCGTGTTCAGTTAACATATTTGGCCTTACGTTCAGCATTATCTTGTGGGATGCCCACCTGCAAGATTAAAGGTGGAGATCAGGTGTCGTGTCATTTGGGTGGCAAACATGAGCTGGAAGGACACAGAAGCAGACAGACCTTGAAAATGGATACTGGCTTTGGGAATATGGAATACTATCTCTTTGGTGGAGAAGGAGTGTGTTAGTGTACCCAGCCTTCTTAGAGAAAATTGGTGAGGTGCTCGAGAACATCACCGATGGTGTCCTGTGGTGCTACTGGGGGACTTCACTGCTACCTTGAAGGACATGATTGGGAAGAATGGCCTCCTGGATCTAAATTTGACTTGTGAATTGTTGTTGGATATCTGTGCAAATCATGGACTATCCATTACAAAGATCATGTTTTAATACTAGAAGGATCAGAAGTGTACTTGGTCCAGAGAACCCTAGGCTAAAGGTCAATGATTGTGTTTCTGGTCATGTCTCTTGAGGCTGTGTTTTTGAGATGTTAGGTGAAGAGTGGGACAGAGCTATCAACTAATCAATGCTTAGTTGTGAGTTGGATTCAGCACATGGACAGGAAGCCAGATGCCTAGAACACCCCAGATTAGCAGTTTTCTGGGAATGCACGGCTGACATTTCTAGGTGAGAAGAGAACGGGACAATCTTTGCAAGCGGGTCTCCGGAGACAGCTAAAAGGTACTGACAGACCAGAATGGCTGCAGCGAAGACAGTCACTGCACATGGGAGACATTTGGAGAGGCTGTGGATGGAGAGCCTACTGGTTAGCATCAGAGGCATTTTTCCCCCCTGAAAACTGTGTGATGTCTCAGGAGGGGGAAGCTGGAACCATGCGCAGGTTGTGTTCAGGGAAGCGCTGACCACATCTGGGGATAATGTTGAGTAGTGGAACACTTTGACGAACTCCTAAAGCCAGTGGATATGCCCAATCACCAGGAAGTAGATCTCAGCACCTTTTGGTGGATCAGAGTCTTTAGCTGCAGCTGAGGTGTCCACAGTGCCCAGAGGCCTCAGTGGTGAAAAGCCTTCAGGGATTCGATGAAATCTACCCTGAGATGTTAAAAGCACTCAGTGTTGTTGGGGTAATGTGGTAGATGCTCCTGTTTGGTGTTGTATGGAAGATGGATAAAATAATGGTCCCTGTTTTTAAAAGCTCTGACCCTGTGTTTCAGGAGGATCACGAACTCTGTCCAATCAAGCAATGTCCAAACCAACTGCAAAACATTAGGAAATTGAATTTTGTATGATTCACAAATTAAAAATGTATGGTTTTCATGTATGTAATGTTAGCCTACATTAACCAGACATTCAATGTATGCGTCATTGCCTTGCTCTATTAACCCATATAAAATTTCAATAGTGTTGAATTACTACGAAGTGTTTCAAAGCTTCAAAACATCTTTCTTAAAAAGTACATTAATTTGTTGTGCTAAAATCCATAGTCAAACATCTGACAGTGTTCGACGTGTGAGCAAAATGCATCTATTAATTTGAAACCATAAAAAATGCAAGCTGCAATTTATTTGTTGTGAAATAGCAAGCAAAAAAGAAAAAAGGAATGATAAGCTGGAGGAGGATGACGTCTCAGATAGGATTGTGCAATTTATATGTTTTATATAATTTATATAACTTATATAATTATGTATGTAATTATTATACTATGACTGAAGCTCTAGGATTCCTCTAGCGCACTGTGCTACATAAGCTTGGTATAGTAGATGGTTTTCCTTTACATTGTACTGTGTGAGTTAAACATAATCATCTCACCCTACATACCTGGTCCTTTGCAGCGTAACATGTGAGTTCTTAGCTTTATTTCTGACATCTGGAGCTCAGATGTAAATCCAGTCCCAATTTTATGTATATCTGCACAGGGCATTGACACAAATATCCTGTTGGACATGGTGGTTTTACATGCACGTGGCTTCATTGATTTCAGTGTAATTCAAAAATGTGAAATGTGGAAAATTTCTGAAAAAAGAGAAATTAGTGCTGTCATGTTTCTTTACATTGCACATAGATTTCACCTAGTGGCTTAAGAAAGCATGCTTCCTCACTCAGTGCAGTACTTCACTGCCTTTACAGTGAAGACATGGATCATTCGTCACTGTAAACACCATTGGCACATCGTGACTTATAAAACATTTATTCACGGAAAAGTTTAGCAGCTAAAAAGCCACATAGTATTACAATTTGACAAAATTTAGAAGGCTGCTTATGTAGAGCTGTTATTTGTTGTGTCTTTATTGCACACCAGTGGGAGCAAATATGTTGATGCACTTACAGTAGGTCTCTGAAGAATTACCATGAACAGTCAACTTTTCTACTATAACCATTTTATTAGCATTTTCTGAGACTTTGTGGTCCTGACATATCCGTTGATTCAAAGTATTACATTGTTTCAGAAGCTGTGAAGTCACTATTCTGGCAAAACTGAGTCAAGCCTTTCTCTAAGCTTTCTGTTTTTCTCTACTGGCAACAGTTTATATTCTCCAAATCAAGAATACTGGCAGTGACTTGTTTGGGCACAGCTAAATTTAGTAATTGACAGTTCCTAGTGAATATGGAAACATGATAGTGAGAACTAGGAAAAGCTAACGGGCTTTTGAAGAGATTAATATGTAAACCAGGCAAGAGGTGACCTGCTAACTCAGTTTCCTTTAGGATGATATTCTGGAAGAAAGTACTGAGACATAGCAAGTGGTGACTGGTTTCACAATATCCTTCAGCCATTATATCATCTAATAACCGTTTTTGGCAAGTGCTGACAAGCTTCTTACACTCTCTGTTGGAATCATTGCCCATTTTTCACGTGCAAAAGCCTCCAGCTCATTGATGTTTGATGGCTTCTGTGCTGCAACCACCTTCTTTAAATCCTACCAAAGATTTTCAGAGGGATTTAAATCTGGGACTGTGGAGGCCAATCCAGGACATTTCAGGATCTATTTCTCAACCAAGTTTTGGTGAACTTGGCAGTGTGCTTGGGATCATTGTCTTGCTGGAAAGTCCAATGATCAGTAAGATTCAGTTTCTGAATAGAAAGCATCATGTTCCTCTTTTAAAACGGCCAGGTGTTTCTGGGAATCAATGGTGTCAGTTACTTGGTCAAGATTGCCATTTCCCGCAACAGAAAAACATCCCCACATCATCATTGAGCCACCACCATGCTTGACTGTGGTGATGGTATTCTTTTGGTCATAAGCCTGGCCTTTTTCGCACCTGACATGCCACCGTACAAATGGTTCAAATTTAGTTTCATCACTCCATCAAACCGTTTCTGCAAACCTATCCAAATTTCTCCAACTGTTTTCTAGTTGACCTTTGATTTTCAAGAGTGGAGTACATTTTGGAATGCAGCCAGGAAGTGTCAAGGTCAGCACCTGTCCAATCCTGCCTTTTGTGTCTCCTGCCCATTTGGTCAGCAGGTGTTGTTGGATAGCCTGTCTTCCTCCTTGTTGTCCATTAAAATTGAAAATCAATAACCTTTTATAATTTTACGGGAATTTTGCTTGTAAACAGTAAAATTTGTAGGAAAATAAGTATTTGTTTACTAATATTGTTTATTTCAATGTATTAATTCTATTTGTCAGAATAGGGTTGTGTTTATTATTATTTTGATAATTACATTATTACATGGAACAGCATTGTGAAACTATAATATTGATAATTATCGATATCGGTCAGTACAGGAAAAAATATCATGATATTTTCCCCAACTCTCCAGACTTCCACATGGCTCTGTTGGCTGAGTATGTGGCTGTCAACCCTTCAGTTATGAGTTCCAGGCCAACCTCCTCTGTTTATTAGTATTTATTAGATTCTATTCCACAGTGTTTCTTTTAGGTGTGCATGTGGGAGTGAACGGTGTGTGAATGTGCCCTGTGATGGGTTGGCGTTCCATCTTAAGTCATTCCCATAGCCTCAGGGATAGGCTCCAAACCTGCAACCTTGAATAGGACAAGTAGTGACAGAAAATGGATGGATGGCCGCATATTGCTTGATGTTAAAATGGAATTGCATTTTCCCAAACTCACACCAGATGCACTTGAATTTCCCCATCAAGTGAACCAATAATCCTAGACATTCATATTCTTTTTCCACACACATATGTGCAATATTGGTTAATTTTCCTCAATATTAAAGGAACGTGTATGTTTTTCTGTCCTTTGATTAATTGGATTATCTTTATCTAGTATTATCAATTACAGTACTTGAAAATCTGCACGTTTTACAACATATTTATACAGAAATAGAGAAAATTCGAAAGGATTTACAAACTTCCTAGTACCGCTTTGTTTATGAATTTATTTGAATCCAGTTGCTTTTTATTTCCACTTCCTTAATTCAAATTCGAATTTCAATTCTGCATCCTGTTCTCAACTGAAATTCACTTCAGAGTTGAATCGGAATTTGAGCGCTATTTTTAATTCAGTTCAGAATGGTGTACGACCCTGATTATGTAATTGTATTGTGTGCTTTTACCTTGTATCTTTGAATTTTTGGTGTTTTTTTTTTCCCTTTTGAACTCTCTTGCCCTATGCTTTGTGGATGTGTGGCTTGCCTGTTTTTCCCTGTGTTGTACAGGTTTACATACTTATACTTACTGCACTTATTTTACAAAGCAGAATGTCTTCCAAGTTATCCAGTCTCCTCCTGGGTGCTATGCAATGGATTCAAACCTCATACATACCTCTGCCTTGGATATACTGCCTGGGATAGAGTCCAAATGCAGAATCCAGAACGTAATAATTTAATTGACCAACAGCACTTATGTGTAGCCAGTGCCCATGTTTACAAGCTGCATAGTTCAAAAGTGTTGGCCAAAAATGTTAATAATGTGTTCCAATGCGTTTTATTTTTTTAATAGATTGACTTGTGTATTAGATTATCAGGGTGTATTGAGTCACCCCACTGATTTTTTTGCGAAGCAGAGAAATAGCATGTTGGCAATTTTTATAAACATTGTGACAACACAAAGACATAAGGATTCTACTGATGTCCATCCTGCCTTATGAAGCTTAACTGAATATTTATCGATCCCCAAGTGATCAGCTGTTTCTGGTTGTTGTCATTAGTCCTCTGTATTAAGTCAGCGTTTCAGCTTGTTTCCCCAGTTCAGTCATTGCGAGCGTTCAACTTGCTTACAGGCTGGTTTAAAGCAACGCATTCTGATCCTGACACAATGCATTACGGTTAGATGCAATGGGACCTCTCACCCGGCAGCACAAACTGGAACCGCCTCTGTGACAAAACACTTTTGCCCTTATTGGCTGAAGAGTTTAGTTACACGCATGATGTTTGTATCCCAGGCAGTTCCGATGCGTAATCTGCTATTTCTCCCGAATATCACGTAAAGCAGTGAGAACTTGTTTTCAGTTAATTTACCTGGTAAAATAAAGTTTAATTAAATTACATAAATGCTCTAATAGTACACTTAAGTTAGTGATTTATTTATTGTTAGTTATTGTAATGTTATGCTGCTATATTTAGTTAATTGTCTAGTCTGTGAAGAAGGCATTCATATAAGAATTGCGTTGCAGTATGACTCATTTCTTGAGCCGTACAGTTTATATTAGGTCAGCATTCACGGTTTGACTTCTGATATTCAGATCAAGTTCTAAGTCAAACTGGCTTGATCGACTTTCAAGAAATTTGAGTTCTAGTGAGTTTGTGACCCGAGGTATGACTGTATCTTCAATGGTGTGCTGGTCAGTTAAGTAGCAGAGGGGGTTGTTAATCAGTTTAAACTGCTTTGGTGTTAATGAAATTAACAAAAGGTGCACTAGGGGGGAAACAATGTGATGACCCCCAAAACAGGAGTGGTTTAATTGGTGGAGGCCACTGACATTTTCCCCTCCTCATTTCTCTGTTTTTCACTAGCTTTGCATTTGGCCACAGTCAGTGTCACTACTGGTAGCATGAGGCGATACCTGGACCCTACAGAGGTTGCACAGGTAGTCCAACTCCTCCAGGATGGTGCATCAATACGTGCCATTGCCAGAAGGTTTACTGTGTCTCCCAGCACGATCTCAGGGGCATGGAGGACATTCCAGGAGACAGGCAGTTACTTTAGGAGAGACAGGGCCGTAGAAGGTCCTTAACCCATCAGTAGGACCAGTATCTTCTCCTTTGTGCAAGGAGGAGCAGGATGAGCACTGCCAGAGCCCTAAAGAATGACCTCCAGCATCAGGCCACTGGTGTGAATGCCTCTGAGCAAACAACCAGAAACAGACTTTATGAGGGTGGCCTGAGGGCCTGACGTCCTCTAGTGGGCCCTGTGCTCACTGGCCAAGACCGTGGAGCTCGATGGGCATTTGCCATAGAATACCAGAATTGGCAGGTCCGCCACTGGCGCCTTGTGCTTTTCACAGATGAGAGCAGGTTCACCCTGAGCACATGTGAGAGAAGTGAAAGGATCTGGAGAAGCAGCGGAGAACATTATGCTGCCTGTGACATTGTTCAGCAAGACCGTTTTGGTGGTAGGTCAGTGATGGTCTGGGGAGGCATATCCATGGAGGGACACAGACCTCTACAGGCTAGACAACAGCACCTTGACTGCCCTTAGGTATCAGGATGATACCCTTGGACCCATTGTCAGACCCTACGCTTGTACAGTGGGTCCTGGGTTCCTCCTGATGTACACCAATGCCCGGCCTCATGTGGCAAGAGTATGCAGGCAGTTCCTGGAGAATGAAGGAATGGATACCGTTGATTCGCCCCCATACTTGCCTGACCTAAATCCAATAGAACACCTCTGGGACATTATGTTTCAGTCCATCCGAAACGCCACCAGGTTGCACCTCAGACTGTCCAAGAGCTCAGTGATGCCCTGGTCCAGATCTGGGAGGAGATCCCCCAGGACACCATCCATTGTCTCATTAGGAGGATGCCCCGACATTATCAGGCATGTCTACAAGCACGTGGGGGCCATACAGACTATTGAGTATGATTTTGAGTTGCTGCAATGAAATATCGGCAAAATGGACCAGCCTACCGCATCATTTTTTCACTTTAATTTTGGGGTGTCTTTGAATTCAGCCCTCTGTAGGTTGATCATTTTCATTTCCATCATACGATGTGGCATCCTTTCCTTCCTAACACATTACCCAGTTCATTTCAGTATAGATATCCAGCATGATTGTTTTTCCCCCATTGAGATCTAATGCGTTTTCAAAGTCTTCCTTTAATTTTTTTGGGCAGTGTATTTTGGTTGTGCATGATTTTAACTACAAAATACATTTTTTCCTTCTAAATATCAGATTACATTTGCATAGTGATCAAGTCCTTATAGACACATGCAAATGTACAAATTATACATTGGGGAAAATTGGCAGTAAATACAAACAGATTTCTAATACAGTTCATAGGCATTTACTGTTCAATACTGAAGGTAACCTGTACTGATCGCTGCATTTAAATTCCATTAAAAAAATATTTTAATGATAGTTACGGATACAGCTATGCATACAGATGCATGCATTCGTTTTTTTTTTAGCAATTTTCTAAAAAACTTGGCCAAGGAGTGTTATCTTGACTAAAAACATGGGAGCTAGCCTATAGTTAGGCAGCTGTTATGTTTTGTTACAAATTTGTCCTTGTCTTTTTTTATACAAAAATCCTTGGCTGTTTGGTAGGAGGTCTTTGAGGTATAGTTATGTCTGTACACAGTGTCCAGTTACTCTGTCCTCGAAGCTGCAAAGCTGACCCTCCTCACCCACACATCTGCACAGTGCCGTGCAGATTTCCCACAACTCTGTCCAGTCTCTGTCACACCTGGGTCATTTAAAGGAAGACACGTCTACGTGAGAAATGGGACAGTTCATTCTACCGTCTTTACCCTTAGGCATTGCGGCTGTTGTTCAAGGATGGGAAAAGGTTGTTAAAATTGTCAGCAATAGGTGACTGAATTTCTATTAATAGAAATTTCTAAGGGTTAAAAATAGGGAAGTGTTACTTGAGAGATGATTACCATCTCATTTAGTTGCTTTTTAAGGTGTGTTGTTATCATTCCCATGTTCCAGTGTGCTGTTCAAGTCAAGTCAACAATATCTGCTTGATTTGGGGTGATTGTTTTGATTACTGTGTCCATTGCACTTAATAATTTTTTTTCATTATGTTCTGATCAATAACTCCTATATAAGCACAGGTACATGATCATATCAAACAGTGACCAATTCTTTGGTTGACCTTAATTACATTAATACTAATGTGATGTCTTAACGCATTGTATTAAAATCATTCTTATTTGTTGAAATGAACCAAGTTAGTCTTGATATATTTCCAAGCCCTGATCTGGGATCTTTGAAGTTTACGTTGCATAAATATTGCATCATAAAGTTTAGCGATGTTCTTAAAAGATTTATAATGTTGTCAAGAGTTGTATTTCTACTGTGGAGGATAAGGATCGAACTAACATAAGTTTGGAATTAGTAGTAAATAAAAGTATAGAAATTGTCATGTTCAATTGTCATTTGAACATGAATTGATGTGTTTGTATCTGTGTGTAGATTTCTTTATGTATCTTGTCATGAAAACAACCAAGATCGAAAAATGTTGTTTTTTTTTTATTCCAGTTACATTTGTGAAAGTCATACAGGTAGCTTATTCAACTAAATACAGTGTTAGACATTTCAAGTCTGCAGACCTCTATCATTAGAAATTTTTTAGCAATTTTATGCAGTCTGAAATGAGCAGGAAAGCCTAAGAACTTCTGGCCTTGGCATAGTTATGTAGTCTAACAGTGGCTCTGATTTCTAATCCTATTATTATTATTATTATTATAACATTTTAAACAACCACCTAATCCATAATTATGGTAAAAAAATTGACCTTCTGTGAGCTTCCTTTGTTTTGCTATTGAAGGTTTGACAGTGGAAGGGAACACGTCTTCCCCATGGAATTCTTCTTTCCACCCCAGCGGACCTGTCTAATCTGTGCGGATGAGGCATCTGGTTGCCACTATGGGGCCCTAACATGTGGCAGCTGCAAGGTCTTCTTCAAGAGAGCTGCTGAAGGTAGGTGGTAAGATCTCAGCTCCGTTTATGGTATGTATGCAGTCGTGTCAAAAAGGTGAATTTAAGACTCGGACTTTAATTGAACATAGTGGTGTGACCCAAAAGTAACAGGCTAATAGTATGTTTTTAAAAACAAAAATGCATAAATAAATGAACATAGCATGGCATTAATACAAGAATGAACCTTTCAGTTGCAAACGATGCAGAAAAAAGGGCTTCTAAATGTATTTTGTCATTTGGTATGCAGGCCACCCATATAGACAAAAAAATTCTATAAACAACAAAAACAATAAATGCCCTGAGATATTTACATTCTTCTGTCAGCTTTCAGAGCCCCCTGATTACTGTTTTTATATGTGAAATTAGAAGCCAACATTTTCTCAAACCATAAGATTTATATATTTTTTTTTTTTGGTTGAAGGATATGTGCAAAATCCAAAATGTCCTCACTTAATGTGAACACTTCACTAACAAAGGAAATCTTGGCCACTGTACCTGCATGGATACTGTTACCATGTCTTTCATTTTGTAACACAGTATCAGGGCCCTGCCCAGTAAACGTTACAAGGCTCCAGACCACTGAAAAGAATAATAGATCACACTGCCTATACAGTGACATAGTTCTAGGGACACATCTTAACGTAAACAACCTTTCGAGTTCTGTTACTTGCCCATAAGTATTCTTTGCAGATTTTTAATATACTAAATCCTACTAGTAATTTAACACTATAGTTATACAATAATACACTTAACAGTATAAGTGCAGCAAGGTGAAATTTTTAACATCCCTTAAACTTACATCCCTACCTGCTTCTTTTTTGAGGGAGGCTTTCAGCGGCTGCTCTGTCCTCCACCTGATGCTGGACGGGGATTGCTTAGTGGCTGGTGATAGTGCTGATGCTTTTTCCAATAATACTTTCTCTACCAGCATCCTCTATTTCTCTTGCTCTGTTTTCATTTCATCCGATCTCACCTCATCCTGGTATGAGCCACGCTTGTGTTCAATTTTGGTCAAATAAATGTCGGCAGAGCTAAACAGCAAATATTTATGTACTGGCATCATATAAAAAACTTAACATAATTAATTTCTGGGAGAATAATCTTTACGCATTATGTAGCCAGTTGGATTAAATGAGATAAATAGATGATATTTTTAAGGCTTGGCAGCACACACAAAAATTTTATAATATTCAAGGGAGCTGCAATTAATTATTATACAAATGCCGGTCTGATTATTCTTGTATTTTTTCCCACCATAAATAAAGCATTCCCTTTTTATGAGAGTAAAAAATGAAACTCAGAAGGAACATGATAAACAAATTGTTTTCTAAAGTTTTTTTTTTTTGGACTTTCTTCTTAATCACAAGTTTGTCGTTCCATGATAAGTACGTTAATTTACAAAATTTCTTATAAAGCTTACCAGCATATAATAGCATAGATATCAGCTTGAAAAGAAGTCACTAGGCTATCGGGCTGCCGTAATATGACAAGGAATAAGAGAAGAATTCAATTATTATTTCAGCACAGATATTTACCTGCCAGAAAATTGGGATTGCTTTTTTGTGATGTGGCACTATATGTGATATATTAAATGCCTTTGCTGTGTGATGATATTGCATAGTTGATAGATAATTTTCAGGCTTCTGGATGTTTCATTTTAGATAAAACTGAGATGGGGATAGTAATCGCACTGTGGAAAACTTATTTGTCCCATTTAGGAAAGGGAAAATTGTAGAAAATAAACTAGAAATTAATTTTAAATGACAACAACTTACTATTGTGATATCAATTTGCTATCTTATTTCTTAAATTATGTTGTAGATGTAGATGTGGGCAGACAGTATCAACACTGATTTAGACTAAAGTTTGATAGAACACACATTATTCATTCAAAATTTTATTGAAGTCTGGATGGATATACACTATACACTATACTATACACAATATATTTGCATGTGGGTGAATATTTTGGAAATAATTTAAGCCTTTACATAGATCCCTCAAAAAAGTGTCTAAATGTAGCAGTTGATATTAAAATTCTCAAAAGTACAAGCCAGTTGTGTTGAGTCTGTGCAGTGCACAGGTCTGTACCTAGAATACTGAAATTCCTGTAATCCTGTAAAAATGTAATTGCTAGATATAATGAGCTCAGCAAAGAGCAACAATTCACATTTTAAAGGACAACCATAAAAGGAATGAAAATTAGAAAAAAAAATGTTTGTGTGTTTCTTTCCCCTCAATCGAAGGCAGATAAGGAGAGCCACAATAAAAAGAATTCATGATCTCAAAATGGAATATAGAAACTCAAGCCAGCTGACTGTGTCACTATTTTGGCATTGATTCAAGACGAAAAGGCAAAAATGGAACCAGTTGGAAGTGGCTTTATTATTACAATAATAACAATTTACATCATTTAAGATTAAGACACATAATAATCTTGATATCCTATTTTAAATAATCCATAATCCAGTTAGTACCACAATCCATTTGACTTTAACAGGGATGCACAGGGTGCAAGGCAGACACCCTGGATGGAATTACAGTCCCCATAGGGCATTAGATATTTATTATACAAATGAGTGACATGGGCTAAATGGCCAACTTTTATTTGTAATGTCTGTTATGTTCATTACATCAAACCATTTGCCGTGAATTATACATTGCTGTGAATTTTAATCATAGAATATGTGCATTAGTTAAAAGATCTGAGAAGTGTCTTGTTTGGTCTTACAGGGAAGCAGAAGTACTTGTGTGCCAGCAGAAATGATTGCACTATTGATAAGCTGAGGAGGAAGAACTGCCCTTCGTGCCGCCTGAAGAAGTGCTTTGAGGCCGGCATGACATTGGGAGGTAATAATGACAATTATCATTATTAAATATTTATCTAAGTTCCATAGGTGTGGCGTTCAACCTGATGTTTTATTTATATGTGTGCATAACTGTACAATTAGAATTCTTACTTATTGATCAGCTGTCATTTTTGACACACCACAGCACACAGTGCATAACAATGCAAAGTGTGCTCTGCATTTAATCCCTATGGTGCAATGTGACATAGCAGGGGGCAGCTAATTCAGCGCCCGGGGAGCAGTTCCTGGGGGCGGTACCTTGCTCAGGGTACCTCAGTGGTGCCTTGCTGGTCAGGAATTCATACCTGAAATCTTTTCATTACAAGTGCGCTTCCCAAACCATTAAGCCACACGGGCCCTTTTATGTCTTTTATTCCAATCTGGCATTGATGATTTTTGAAATTTAGAAATTCTGTTTGCTAGTTTTAACACGTTACATAACTTAAAGTCACTGTCTTTTGTTCAGCACATACTTGATTTTGAACAAAAACAGAATATGGCCCTTTGGGGATGAAATATGTGTCCAAATGAGATGAGATCTCTGTCTTTATAACTTGACATTACAGATTTTAGAGGTTATAGGTTAAATATCTCACTCTGACATTGACATATCTTTGTCGGAGTTGTTGGCAGAAAAGCGCCGTCTTCATTAACCGCTAAAGATCATTAAAGAGGTATTTGGAAAACCTACCCAAATGCTCACACAAATTTCTGCTTAACAAGTCTGTGTTTTACTCCTGTTCCCTGCTGCTTATGATGGTGCTTCTGGCTCAGAGTCCCTCTCCTAAGCAGATATGCAGCTTTCAGTAAAGCTTAATTGTGGGAGTTAGCGTCATGCTACCTTTTTCCTGTGTCACTGAAATAAATTAATGCTGTTAAGTATTCCTGTTGAAATTTATTTGGGAAATTATCCATGTTGATGAAAGACCCTGCCAAATTTTATTCAAAATATCAGCCTAGGTATCTCAGTACCTATCTTTTATACTTGCTTCATTCATAACTTTTTCATTACAGCCCTAATATTAGATTTCCTTCCCGTACAAATATAATTATGCATGTTTATCATACATTATCATATATTATACATCATAGAGAAATTGAATACCATGCAATCTTGACCAGGATAAGTGGTTAGGGGGTGTATTGAATATCGGATCCTATGCATATAAGCATATGCTCAACATTAGCCTGAAAAATGTTTAAAAAAACTTGTTCTTTTTTTGTTACTCGTGTACCTGATAGGTAATGCCCCCATAGAAGGTTAAACATCTGGATGAAATTTCACGGAAATTGGCTACTTCAAGCTAAGGAGCCCTTCTTTGTGAATGTCCCTTCCCCATCTTGGCTATTTTTGCCCTTCAATTCAATTGCAGGAGCACAATGAACATGCAGCAGCTAATCAAGGTAGCAGCTGAGCTGGAAGATAATTTTCTCATGGTCCATTTGCTTCTTCACAATCAGCACCAAGCTGTTTGTCATATTAGGCCCCGAGATCAATGTATAGTGAACATATTTTATCCCACTGTTCCATTTTCACTCTCCTCAATTTTTTCATTCCGCTAACGGTGAAAATTGTACAGAGCTGCACAAAAGTGACATGAGACACATGAATTAAAGGAGCTGAAAACTCGTAATTTGCAGGCAGCTGTCGACAGGCCCCGTGGGGGGGGGGGGGGGAGGGATTGTCAATGAAAAGACACCTCAGCATCACTGCAGAAAATGACTGGAGTCCTTTGAATGTGTGCAATGGTTTTTCAACAAGCTTTTGGTCACTGGTTGAGTCTAAAGTTGTCTGGGACTATATATGTCTCGCTAGTCATTCAAATTAAATATGTGTCACCATCTCACTTGCAATTTACAGTTTCACGACCTCTGATCCTTTTCACTTAACCTAATAATGTAATCTATTTTCCTTTGAGATGGTTTCTCAGAAAAATCAAGATGTTCTTTTAAAGGTATTTATCTCTGGCTTTTCTCGATTTAAATAACTTTATGTCACATCTTTTAAAGTAATTACAATTTAATGACAGATTTCTAAACAAGGCACTTGGATATTAAGTATTCAATCTGGCAGTCAGCGGTTACCAGGATAACATTAGCACTGCTTTTGAGAATGCAAAACATTGGAAAATATTACAAAATAGTCCCAGATGCTTTCGTCTTCTCCCTTTCTTGACATGCAGATGTTGACCTGCAGAAAAAAGGAAAATAAACTGTGTATCTGTATAATCTCCTCACAGAGACGAAACCTAACAATCAACACCCATCCATCCATTTTCCAAACCGCTTATCCTACTGGGTCGCGGGGGGTCCGGAGCCTATCCCGGAAGCAACAGGC
>JABFEA020000041.1:1412103-1426938 GCA_019775915.2 Cyphomyrus plagiostoma | reverse complement strand
GTGAGAATCTACCAATGTTCTACCAATGGTCATGAAAATAAAGAAGACACATTGAATGAGGTGTGTCCAAACTTTTGACCTATACTGTATGTCTGTGGGAATTTTTGCCCATTTATCCAGAAGAGCATTTGTGAGGTCAGGCACTGATGTTGGGCGTGAAGGCCAGGCTCACATTCTCCATCTCCGTCGGTATTTCATGAGTTTAAGGTCGTTGCTGTGCACGGGCCAGTTAAGTTCTTCCACACCAAACTTACGTACCCATGTCAATGTAGACCTTGCTTTGTGCACAGGGGCACAGTCATGCAGGAACAGAAAAGGATCTTCCACAAACTGTTTGAACAAAGTTGCAAACATAAAATTGTCCAAAATGTCTTGGTATGCTGAGGTTTTAAGAGTTCTCTTCACTGGAACTAAGGCGTCTAGCCCAACCCCTGAAAAACAACCCCATACCATTATCCCTCCTCCACCAAACTTTACAGTTGGCACAATGCGGTCAGGCAAGTAACATTGTCCTGGCATCTGCCAAACCCAGACTCATGCATCTGACTGCCAGACAGAGAGGCGCAATTCATCACACCACAGAACACATTTCTACTGCTCCAGAGTTCAGTGGTGGCGTGCTTTACGTCGTGCTTGGTGATGTGAGCTGTTCAGTCATGGAAGCTCATTCCATGAAACTCTCAGTGCACAGTGTTTGTGCTGAGTTAATGCCAGAGGAAGTTTTGAACCCTGCAGTTTTTCAGTCAACAAAGCGTTGGCATTGCAGTGGTGTGTTTTGGTTTGCTTGGATTCTTCTCTGTGTGAAACCACATGGAACCAAGGGAAAAATGCTCCAAGTTTATAAACTCATTGACTGATTCGGAGCAGACAAAATGAGCTATAGGTGTGAATATGTCCTAAGAGTAATATTAAACAAGCGAGGACTTTGTAGCCAAACACCTCACCACATCCAACTCTTAACCAAGAAGCACTTACAAAGTCTACTTTAATATGCAAAAAGAAATATAGACAAGCTTATGTTCCAGGAGATTTTAGAAGTGATCAGACTAGATTACAGCTATTTGGACCCATGGATAAGAGGAAGGAAAGGCTTATGACAAGAATAACAACAACCGCTTGGTTAAACACGGAGGTGGCTCAGTTTGGTGAAAGAACAGCCCTCCACTTACTCCAAACTAAAGTGACCTACCAGTGATCTTATTCACATGATTGTATAACAACAAAAATGCTACATTTTCTATATTATCAAAACCACTGAACATGCTGAGGCTAACGACACCAAGGAAAATCAGGAGAACTGTTGGTGAAACATTGTTCAATGGCAGTGCTGCATGACAGAAAACTCCCTAGTAGGAAGAAACCTTGGGAGGAACCAGATTCAAAGGGGAAGCCCATCCTCCTGGGCCAGCAGTGGAAGTCCAAAGTCCAAAATAGCAACGTTCCACTTTATAAAGGAAAATTGTGTGTAATTGTTCAGGTATAATAACTAGACTAACCATGGGCATCACCACCATTAAATCTGAGGGGGACGTGTCATAATTATTCATAATTATTTGTTTGGACCCCCCCCCCCCACACACACACACACACACATTTAACATAAATATTAGTTCACCCAGCACTGTTTTCTGTGTTCTGACGCCTATGAGACTAAGTAATATATATCATTAATTGCCCAGTTAAGTGCCATAAACACTAGGAGTTCTTTCATGGTCGTTAGAATGCTAAGACACAAAGAACCTCCATGCGTGAATATAATTTAGTCCTGGAAAGAAAGCTTCAAATTAAATAACACTAGTGTACCCAGATGGCAATGTTCCCCTGGCAAAGTGTTCCTTTTGAGTACAATTATTTCTGTGTACATAATTGCCCATGTGAAATGGTTCATTTAACCATGTCTTACTATACAAATAAATTTTGTATGGCCTGAGATAGCGTGTGTAAAAATCACTTGTCTCTGTAACAAGGAATTAAACGACCTCAATATTAGATGGCATTTTCTCACTTGGCAGTCTCAAATCCTCTCCATTTTCAGAGAAGTACAGAATTAAACACTGAATTAGAATCAAAAGAAACCACTGAATGACACATTAACATCAACATTACACTAAATATAACAATCGATAAATATGTTAATCAAGGAAGGACGATATAACAGCAACAATAAACCAGTCATTCATTTTCTGTATCTGTTTATCCTATTCAGGGTTATTGGGGGTCTGAAGCTTATGGGCACAAGGCAGGAAGTAACCCAGGATGGGGGGCAACCCATCACAAGGAACGCTCACACACCATTCACTCACACACCACTCACTCA
Organism: Cyphomyrus plagiostoma; assembly: GCA_019775915.2. Lineage (NCBI taxonomy): Eukaryota > Metazoa > Chordata > Actinopteri > Osteoglossiformes > Mormyridae > Cyphomyrus > Cyphomyrus plagiostoma. The sequence goes on along the minus strand of JABFEA020000041.1, from coordinate 1,424,621 downwards.
CTCACCACACACTCACACACCACACACTCACACACCATTCACTCACACACCACACACTCACACACCATTCACTCACACAACACACACTCTCACACCACTCACTCACACACCACACACTCACACAAAACTCACTCACACACCATTCACTCACACTCATTCACTCACACAACATTCTCTCACAAACCACTCACTCACACTCAATCACTCACACACCATTCTCTCACATACCAGTCACTCACACTCAATCACTCACATGCCATTCTCTCACACAGCATTCACTCACTCACACACCAATCACTCACACACCATTCTCTCACACAGCATTCACTCACACACCACTCACTCACACACCTTTCACTCACACTCATTCACTCACACATGCACACCTATGGGCAATTTAGTAACTGTAATTCTTCTTAGCATATTTTTGGACTGAGGTGCGAAACTATAGTACCCCAAAGAACCCCTATGATGGCACAGGGAGGGCATAGAAACTCCACACATGGAGCCATGGTGGCAACTGAAACCCAGAGGTGTGAGGCAGCAGGGCTAATCACTACACTGCCACAGTCCCCAAATAACCCATCATCTCCTGTATATGCCTCAGTCCCTGAAAAACAAGTTCATCTTCTATCCAGCAGTGGCTCTCTTATTGTTTAACAATAAGAACATAGGAATCTCTCAGTGTACTTGTCCAGGTTTTTCATGAATATTATTTCAAAATTGATAGTGTTTATTTCCAGCAGAAAGAGAAAGAAATAAGAAGAATTTTAAGATATAAAATATTTCTCTGAAAAAACCTGAAAAATACAATTTGGTAGTAGTTGACTTTAAATTTTAATTCAAATCAATTCATTTATTAAATTAAAAAACAGTTTAAAATGTATCTGTACCTATCTATAGATTAATATGTACCTGAACAAGTTCAAACAACCCAGGGGATTTGTCTTTCAGTACAATGGGGCTGCTTTTTCCTATTTCCTCCCTTCTGTAGAGAAAAGGTCTTAGCCGTCTTCTCATTGAAGCTGATCAAATTATCTCCTTTCCTCACCACACTGTTGCTGTTAATATAATATAATCTATGCTTTTAGATCTCTATTCTTCATTAGTACTTTACAAGTACAGTAATGTATTGCAACTCTGTCACTAGTTTTCTGTGTGAGACATAAATAATTTCTTGTTACATTTTTTTAAATTAAACCATTACAGTAATTGAGGAAATAATTGCATTACCTGTTGATGTAAGCAAAGACCATCCTTACTATCTTACAGTAGATTAGTTGAACGTTGCATCAGATGACAAACCAATCACGCAAGCCAACCCAGTGAAGGGACAACTAGCTGTTCCTTCTAATATTAGTGACTTACTTTTTAAAGTAGTGTGATTGCTTTACTTTTGCATTTACATATGTGGTGCGTTTGCCTTGCCCAACATGTGGAAGCGTATTTGCCTTATTGTACTGTAGCTACGACAGCTGCTGTTAATCAGTGAGCTGTGTTTTAAAAAGAAGCATTAAAATATAGGAGGTTCCCCACAATATATAGTATAAACCTAACCCATACACACACACACACACACACACACATACAAACATAGCGTCGGTATGAGACTGGGGAAGACAACAAACAGCACTGGAAGTGGAAAGGATAAAAGTATACTGTAAAGTAGCTATGAACCTGAGACAGGCATATCCAGAAAAGTGTGGTTTAAGCAGTAGGCTATGGGGGACAGTGGACTTCATTTTTTATATTAGATATTTTTATACGTCTTTATTAATAATGGCAGTGTGTCCATTCGGTGTCAGTGACTGTAAGAAAGTGACAGCTACTGAATGTGAAATGCATGTACGAACATTCGAATATTAACTAAAATTTGCCTGTAAAGTAATCTGGAAAAACAAGGGGGTGTGTAAGACTTCCTATCTACTCAAAATATTAAGCGAATATCTTATTACAGCAGAGATCGCCTCTTTTCATTGATATTAACAAGACACATAGCAAATCTCTGCGCTGTTGTGGCATCTGCGCTTTCCGGGAACATCTGTGGCTGGTGTGGCAGCTGCAGCAGGGAGGACCGCAGAGCCCCACAGAGGGTAATACGATGCAGCCAGAGAAACACCAGGACAAAACCGCCCACCTTGCAGGACATCGACATCCAGCGATGTAGGTCCCGGGCATTAAGTATCATCAGAGATACTCACCACTCCTGCTGTAAACTGTTCTGGCGGCTGCACAGAGCCTTATGGCCGGGACTGAGAGCCTGAGGAGAAGCTTCTACCCCCAGGCCATTAGGATCATTAACAACACCAATTATTAACTAAAGTAAGGTATAACTACAGTCTGCACTTTGACGATTCAGCATTTAACTATTAAAGTTTCGCATAACTTTAATCTTTATTTTTATATGCTTTATATATATTTCAGTATTTTTAAATAAATATATATGTTATCCTTCTGCTTTGTTTATTGTTGTCATACCCACAGGGGCGGCGCAGCACAGGGGCAGGCAATAATCACCTGACGACAGGTTCTATATAAAACAGACGCGATCACTAGACAGATTGCGAAGTATTGTTGCCATCCATGACACATGGTGAGTGGTGTCAATCTCCTCGTCCTGTCTCTCTACGTAGGACTGATCTCCCCGGAATCTGACCCTCCGCGACCAACCCGACTATTCTACTGGATTCTCCATGTCTGCTTTGGTGTACCCGATCTTATACGTTTGAATAAACGGTTCTCGCGAATATTGTGGTTCGCCTCCTCCCTCGCCCCGAAGTGTGACAATTGCACAGTCTGGAATAGCAGCAATTTCATTTAACCGCTGGTGTACCACTACATTCATGCATGTGACAAATAAAAATCTTGAATCTTAAATAAACAGTGTGCGACTTGGCTTATGAGGAATAATTGGGTTAAAAAAAATTGGTTCAACTTCAACTGTGTGGAAATGGTTTGGATTTGTGAAATCTGATGTGGTCGAATCTATAGTAATTTGCTAATTTTGCAAATATATGGTTCATACAACAGGTGGCAACACCATTTTATTTATCTATTATTATTTGTTTGTAGTTGTTCTAAATGGGGTTCAGAAGTACACAGTTATTAACCAAAGCGATAAATGTTCATTTGTACCCAAAACTTTCAAAACTCCAGCGAGTGAGAGGTAAGGAGTCCACACTGATTACAGCAGGTTGCTGCACCCACCACATGACAAAGAACCTCAGGGATCAGAACCAGCAGAACCAGAGTCCAGCTGAGCGGCACCTCAGCACCACACTAGTCTGAATGGAATGGAACAGTGTGAGTTTTTTCCAGTGGCTGGAGTGCCAATCCTACCAACAACCCCCAAATTTCCCCTGTAAATTGGCGGATCTGCTCCACAAAGCAACTGCCAATTAAGGGCCGTGCTCAAGGGCCTAACAGATTAGAATCACTCCTGCCATTCACACAATAAAAAATAAGAAGCACTTCTGTTATAATGAGTCAGTTTCTTCTATATGTACAGCATATTACATGCCTTAATAATTCAATTTATTATTATGCTACAAGCGGTCTACTTGGTAAAATGGTAAATTAACTTGATTTAAATATATTTGGTTGTTCATTTACAAACAAACTAAAAAAAAAGTGATCTATATACAAAAAATCTCATGTTGTGACATTTTGGCCATATCGCCCAACCCTATTCTGCTGTTTCAGGCACTCTGGACCTGAACTAGTGCTGGTCCATGGCTTTGGCATCCTTACAGATAACTAATTCAGTACCACAAAAACTGTAAAAAGAAAAGAAGCACAATACACGATGTGTGTGAACATGCTTGGTGGCGTTATTTCTATCATTTACTCCAGGTGGCTATAATAATTTTAAGACTTGATTTAGATTTGGTTCTTGGGAGAGAGTATCGCATGTATTCTGTATGCAGACTGCATTAAACTCTGTGCTGTATCTATGGAATTTTAGTAAGGTGTTATTATGACACATAATTATTCTTTCATCTGCATCCAGCAAATAAATTACAATGCAGTTAAATGGATGCAGAGGTGTGCCATATGGTAAGAATAACAGAATAACAGAAGTGTTATGACAACATGTCAACATTACTCAAAATAATTCCTTTTAGAATCCAGTTTCCATAAACAAAAGTACAAAAAACACACTTAAAGAAAGAAATGAGGCAGTTGGATAATGGCATGTTTTGTGTGGATTTTCTCTAGATGTTCTGATTTCTTTTGACAATCCAAAACAGATTTGATTAGGTGATTTGTTGTCTTTGAATTTATTATTTTTTATTAGTATGAAAGAGACTGCCCTGTGACAGTGATAATCTTTTCCCAGCCAAGCCCTAGATAAACCTGGCCAGTGCATCCCGAGCTCACTGGATAAACTTTTTTTTTGAAAACAGAGGCATAAAGAAATAGTTTATAAAGTAAATAGGTATATAAGAAGTAGCCTGGGTAATAATATTGCAGAGGATATTTAAAAGTTAATATTACATTTAAGGATGGTTCAGTAGACTTATAACAATAACATTATTAGCAGATGGTACCCATTAAAGTACAGAAGAAAGTTTTCAAATATAGATTTTAAAAAGGTCACAGTACTTCCACCTTCCCAGATCTAATACTTTAAAATGGATTTTCAGATTAAATTAATAAAGTAAAATAAGCATATTTATACTGTTTCAAATACAACATGTTTACTTTCACTAACATCCTAAGACAAAAAAGGTAGAGATTTGCAAAGAAAGTATAATTTTACTTGCCTGCATTAATTGCCAAGTTACCCAGGATTTATATCAAGGTAATAATTTCCATCTGACTTTAAAATTAGCTTACCAAATGAAATGTGAAAATTATGGAAATGACTGAAAACACCTTACCATAACTGTTATCATCTTACTGGCATTCGAAATACTATTAAAATATATTTATTCATCACATAATTTGAGACTGCTATATGCTTAGCCACATAATTACAGGTGTACAGAAACTTTTATCATGATTTATTCTTTATCTTAAAAACACTTTGTATATAGAGTACCAGTCAAAAATCTGGAGACGCCTACTGAAAATCATGTTTTTCTAGAAAATAATGACCCTAAGCTCACCTCAGATTAATGTAAATACTGCATTATTAAGGCATGAGATGGAGAGTGGTGACAGATGACCTGCCCTCCCTCCCCCAACCCCCCAACCTAAAGCCTATTGACCTGGACTGGGATGAGCTGGATTGGGGAGTAAGAGCCAGATAGCCAACAAGTGCCCAGAACCTGTGAGATCTCCATAAAGACCATCGGAGAAGCATTCCTGGTGGCTACATCTGGAAGCTGGTTGAGAGAATGCCAGGAGTCTGCAATGCTGGCACCAAAGCAAAAGGGGGCTATTTTGAAGAGTATAATAATTTATAGCATTATATAGCATTATAATAATTATAAGAATTAATAATAATTTGATAAGTCTTACTTCATTGCCTCGAGGCCTTTTACTATAACGTGAATAACACGGCTAAAACGGAGACAGATGCATTAACAGCAGGTGTGTCCAGACTTTTGACTGGCACCGTACTTAATGTACCTCAGACTACTACAACTATTTCTCACCTATTATAAGCATCTTATTATCAGCCTAGGTTTCCAAACCCGTATAACAATAGTGCTAAAATTGATCAGTGGAAAAAGTATGTTTTCAAATTTAAATCAATCTAGATGAAGTTCATCCTCCATTATTTAAGACACATTAAGAAATATGAAAATGTTTGTATTTTTAGTTTAGCTGTGGAATGTTTTATTGTATATTTATTTCTGAAATTAACCTTTATTTACCAAACGCTTGAGTACGGGCACATTGAAGTGCTTCTCTTTACCTACCTCACCTTGTTCTCCATGAGACACAGAGACACATGCAGGTGAAAGCAAGCGGGGGGGGGGGGGTCAGAGTGCAGGATCAGACAGTGGGGAGCGGGGGGTTAAGAAGGGCCTCGCTCAGGGGCCCACCAGCATGTGGTTGTTCTGCCGAGGCTAGAACCAATAATCTTCTGATCACGGGCAGAGTGGCTTAGCCATCTGAGCAATCCACTAACCACTGAGCAAGTTTTTGGTGCGTGGCTGAGGAGGATGCACAAATTATCTGGTGCAATTCAGATAAAATCAATAACCACAATATTATAGCATCATATATTTGATTTAGGTAGTCTACTATCAACCAAAAAAAAAAAAAACACCACCACCAAAACAGCAAATTTAAATGGGAATAACAACTGGACATGTATTGTGTTTAGATTTGCACATCAACAGGAAGCCAAAAAGCGCTTAATTTATTCAACAAAATCTAATTGAGAAAAGGTTAAAAAAAAAGACAAGCAGATTATACAGATGTCGGTTTCAGGAAATTTATTCCTGAAGCAATCTGGAGAGAGATACCAGTGCCGATGAGAGAGAATATGGAGAAGAATCAGATGGAAAACGTCCTTATGTACTTTACATTACAAGTGAATATCCAACTATTATGCCTCAACCATCTCTGTACTGCTATAGAACTAATTACAGGTATTCAAATCTGTTTTCCCAAGAGAGTTCAACTGATCGAGAAACGTTTTACTGATTTCTTTAAACTGGAGTGTTTTTTCCCCTATATTTCATATTCACATTTAAAAGTGACCACATAACAAAAAAAAACTAAACATTTTTAACACATTCACAAGTTCACGTGACCCTTAAATTGTTCTGAGAAGTTCTAATGGTAAATGAAATAAATTTGGGAGCAAGTTTTCAGTTGTGACAATCTGGATATTTAGAAGAACAGGGATTAGGCACCACAGGTGGTGCTGAATAAAAGGAGAGCCCCAACATGGGAGATTCAGATAAATACCACTTGCCATAGGCACACCTACTGTAGTGCACAGGGTCTGTATTTCCTTTGTAGTCTGCCATCCGTAGCCATTATAAATTTCGTAAAAGAAACCAATTGCACACTATGATCTCATTGGCACGTTTTTTAAAGGTACAGTGTTACATTAATTGAAAAGCTAAAAAATATAATACAGTTCAACAATCTTCATTTGCATGTAAGTGGCATAGAAACCAATGCCATCTACAGAACATTTCCCTTGAATGTCAATCCACAAACAACGGACAGATTTTCCGTTTAAACAGGACCATGTATTGTCATGATCAAAATGGTTTTCAGAATGCTGCTGTGCTCGTAAAATGACATCCCTTATATACCGTACCATTTTTTTTTATCATAAAAAAGCACCAGTTGTAAACATGTCTCTGCAGAATGATATAAACCGCAGGATGACTGATGGACAAAACACTCAGTTGCTAAGTGTATATCCTGCTGGTTCTCAAAATCCTGGTCCCAATACTTCAGCACTGAAGCTGGAGATGACTGAAGCAGGTCTCGCAGAGTCTTCATTTTGAACTCTAAAGAAAAAGGAGTAACGTCGTTAGTTTTAACAGGGAAGAATGCAACCACAAATGCAGCCAGACACCACTAGGATTTAAAGAGTAAAGTAGACTGGAATTTAGCTTGTTTATTACTCATTGGTACAACTGGTGCAAAACAGCAAAGGACGAAGCAAGCATTCTACATGAAGAGTATGCAGAATGGTACATTTTGTGTCATTGTTTTTTATAGTGTAATGAGGGAAATATCATAATTAACCCAGACAGTTCTTAATGTACAAAGTACAGCGTTCATTACTCATTTTTATGTATTATTGAAAATTGCAATGCGCGGTATGATAGAAATATGTTGTCAACTTTAAACAATGAATGTACTGACAAACAGCTAAATGAAGCATAGATCAGAAAAACGGAATCACAGTCACTTGGCTTTTTCGACTGGTGAACGGCATCCAAGTTTCAGGCGCAAACGTACGAGAAGCTGCCTGTAAACAGAGCAGCAGCAAAAATGCCTCAAACAGCAAGCGTACCTCGTCTTTTGTGTTCAACAAAGCTGATGATGATTGTGAATTCCCTGCACTGAAGCACACCAAAATAAAAAAAAGAAAACATCAATACACAATGACAAAACATTTATATTAGTCACGCTTAAAACTAATTTGTTATTTGTATCCATTGTGTTTGTGTATAAACCTTTTTCCTAATTACTTGTTGCATGATTTAAAAATGAGCAAATATCACAGAAGAAACAAAATATCTCCGAGGGAAGAGTGAATTTATTTATTCACTACTGTAATTGAGGATGACAACAGGAACCTACATAATTCTAAGTATTTCATTTTGTTTATCATAAATTGTAGAGTATGAAATAAACAGTAGGAGGAAAAGCTAATGCATTTTTTTAAAGCCGTAATGGCATTTATGAAGCAATTTCCCCCAGAGGGAATATCAACTTTTGTAATTAGCTTTTCTATTCCATTATTATGCCCATGCATCTATTTTGTATGAATTCCAAAGAATAATGCGTGGGGGGGGAGGGGGTTGGTTGAGCACCACTTTGTCTTTCATTTTATTCCCAGGCCACAATTGAAGATCTTCATTCTTATTTTGGCTCCGCACTTTTTTCTTTAAAATCTCTGATTACAGTTCACATACCTCCTGTTTTGCCTTGAAGCATTTTCAAAAAATTTGGCTTTTGAAGCAACACTAGGGAAGAAAAAGAAATGTATCGGCATTTTCAAACTAGTGACAAATGGTAATTACTGTTGGCAAAGTCTATTGTTTTGACTGGACTAAATGTTTTTCAGACCAATACAAAAATTCACTTCTAAACCAGGATCGGCAATCCTACCTGCCCACAATAACACTGATTTATCTATTTTTACATTCTAAGGCACAGTATTTACTGCAGGCATATTTCACAAGTATGATCTCTGCTGAAGTAATTGTTTAGAAAGCTTATTAACTCTATATTTCTAACAGAGGACACAGATGAAGTTTATTTTTATGGTATTAGCTAGCCATACATAATTGGCAACTACAATGACATAAATTTTCTGTAACATTTTCTGTAACAGGATGAACACACTTGTGTTTTAGTATTGCAATATCAGATTATCACTTTTCCTTTTGACATGTTCAGAAACCTGCATTAAAGGAATTTGAACTGACTAGTAACTTTGTGCAAGATATTTCCTTTACAGGGTCCTGACCATTAAAATTAGCTGCTGTCAGAAGGAAAACAATGTTTTATCCAAACAGCCCTGTCACCCCACCCTCCATCTAGACCTACATCCTCCACTCTACAATCAAATACTTTCAATTACAAGTATATTCTGCAGCCTCTATTTACTTCCTTTGCTCCCACACAGCACTGCTGCTTCAATTTCAATGTGATTTGTCTCAATTTGGAACCAGAACGTCATCCATATAATGTTTTAGTGACGCAGTAATAACATCCATCAAATACTTTGAGTTACCACACTAACAATTCCAGAATTTCACACTTCCTCAGAAGTTGTGCTGTGAATAGACAGGACATTATAAACCTTTATACACCAAAAACAACATTTTAAGTCATTTTTCATCTAGAGGGGTCAACTTTATACTTTTTTCACCAGGAACTAATTTGTATGTTTGTGTCACTAACAACTTAACTATGAAAACCTGTATTTGGCATTAATTTATAAAGCAGTTGTTTTGCCATACAATTTAAAAAGCAAGGTCAGCCCGTCCCTGAAGCAGCTGGATTTGAGGACCTTGCTAAGGGGGCCAAAAGTAAAATCACTCTGCCGACCATGGGATTGGAAGTCCTAATCTGTAGAGCCACACCGGCCCAAACTCCACATACTGTAGACAAAAATAGGGAATAAACACCAAGCCCTGGAGGTGTGCACCACTGAACCAAACTTTTGGTGGGTCAAAGAAGTACTATATTTCCATTCATAAGTAAGCCAGATAACATTAATGGTTTAATTTAATTTATTTTAGTTGCTCTCATTTTTCACTGGATTATAGATTATATTGCTCGCCTGTCTACATGCCCCAGTCCATTGCTCACCCACTGATAATGCAAGAGTTTACTTACTAAGAAGCTGAAGCTGTCTCAGTGGTTGGTGAGTTTGGAGATTTCTGAAGTGCTGGACATTGGACAGGAGGGTCAGGTGGTCTCATGGGGGGTCTACAGATAGGATGCCGCTCCGGTTGGCCCCTGACTTTGGTTATACCATTGGTATTGCCTGAAATAGGGGAGATCGGGGTCACCTTGAAAAATTAGGTTTAACTAAAATATAAACACAAAATAGAGACTCCAACAATCCTTTAGGTTCATCACTTGGTCATTCAACATAAAATTAAATGCTGCTAAGCTACCTTCCTTAGAAGGAGACCTTTTCATCTGGAAAGATGGGGATCTGTTCACTGTGATGGCTGTGTTAACACTTGACGTTGTAGTTTCTGGTCTATGAACAGTATCTTGTAATCTTGAGACCATTTTAGCAACTTCCGAAGCGGAGTGCAGGTCAAGCCGGATATTTGGTACGGGCTTCAGGGGGTGCTTTGGTGCCATCTCTCTTCCGCTGACATGAGGACTGTAATTGGCCAGCTTGGTCCGTTGGAAGGGCACTGGACTGATTTGGGGTTCAGCCTCCATCTCCACCTCTTGTGACCTACTGCTGTTCAGTGTCTCGCCAAAGATTTCAACTGTTGACAACACATTTGTGAACGGGTTAATAAAATGTTTCCCAAACCCACTGAAATTTCAAAAAGAAAACCTCTAGCACAGCCCTCCTGAAATACCTGACCTCTACAATTTTGTGCTACAAATTTGCATTTCTAAACCTGGTACACACCATCAGGGATGTTAAGAAGGCTATGATTGTTGGCTGGGCGTGGTCGAGGAGGACGCTTTGAAATAGTGATTGGCTGACGCTTCCGTGGGTTGACCCGGGGAGGAGGCAGGGGTGGGGCCGAGCTTTCCTCCGGTGCAGCACTGAAAATCTGCAAATCAAATTAATACAGCATTAAAGGATATGAGCTCATGATAGACAGACTGAAAGACAGCACTGTTAAATATAGATATTGATATGTTCAAATACAAAAAAATTTACGGAAGCTAAACATAAAAACGAGGCAAACAAATTGTGCAAAAAACTGATGCTCACTTTATATCGTAATAAAAGCAGTGGATTTCCTGGCAACACTTTACTTAAAGCAGTCTACATAAGGGTGACTTGTAACCGTCATAAGAACGATGTGACACATGTCATGCACATTAATGACACATTACTGATGTTTATGGTTGTTGTCATAATGTGTCATTCGGTTCCAAAAACCGAATGACACATTATGACAACAGTGTTGTTTATTTATGACAACAGTCATAAACATCAATAATGTGTCATTAATGTGCATGACATGTGTCATGTCATTCTTATGACGGTTACAAGTTACCGTTATGTAGACTGCTTAAGTAAAGTGTTACCGACTTCCTAACAGCCACCCATATTAAACAAATGGATATTTCCCTTGTAGCTTTAATGGTTGGAAACACATGCTTCTTACATCTTTTGATCAGTCTCATTACTTTGGTGGAATTTTAACCCACACTACCATGTGGAACTGCGTCTGTTCAGCATTATTGGATCTTTGAGCTTGAATGATTGATCAGGTCCTGCTAGAACTCAATAGTTAAGATCTGACTAGACCGAAGCATTTCATTAACTCCCCATTAGCTTTGGATATTTGATCTGGATCATCGTCTTGCATTCTGACCTAACTGTGCTTCAACCTGAACTTATAGAAAGATGGCCTTCCAGTTTCCTTTAGAAATCTTTTCGTTTTGAGTAGGGATGTATACGATACACTCAAATCACGATTCGATACAATTCACGATTTTTTAACAGAATGAGCTGTAAACAAATTTATTCAAAAATATTCCTTTACTATTTTTTCTAAACTGTGCAAAATGTGTCCTCGGTGCAACTGAAATTAGATAAAATCCTTTTTTAAAAAAATCCCAAATCAAAATAAAAATAAAATCTTAAACGGTAATGCTTTACATTAACTGCAGCTTCATAATGCTTTATATCACATTCATAAAACGTTCAGTACACCTTCATAATGTTTTCATTAATATCATTAAATATTCAGATTGGTGAATTGAGCTGATTGTGGTGCCGGTGGACGTGCTGAAACATGTTCCCTGTGCCATTTGTGTTTGTTATCAGTCTTTTACAATGTTTGCATGCAGGTTGTGTCTTGTCTGTGCTTCTCCTGCCATTATCTGTGATTACCCGAAAGCTAAAATGCGGCCACACCGCTGATTTAAGATTGTCATCATTTTTAACCAATTTGCGATTCATCGTTACATGCCTAATTTTGAGCATAATTCACAGTTCCTTCAGTGAGTGCAAGTTGCCTAGTTTACCAATGAAACATCACCATGCTTGACCAGTGATAGGGGGTTCTTACTGTGACTAATGTTGTCATTGTCAATGTTGCCAATATTCCAGAAGTCTTTAGAATCATCCAAGAATCTTCTGGCAATCTGAAGAAAAGTTTTGTGTTCTTCTCATTCAGCTCTAGTTTCTCCCTTGCTAGTGTCATGGA
>JABFEA020000041.1:1390207-1412003 GCA_019775915.2 Cyphomyrus plagiostoma | reverse complement strand
CATAAGTCATGGACTCAAACTGAGTATTGTGTCATGGACATAAGTCATGGACTCAAACTGAGTATTGTGTCATGGACATAAGTCATGGACTCAAACTGAGTATTGTGTCATGGACTGACATAATAGTGGTCATCAGATTCCTAAATATTTTTCTGTCCTTCTGTAGTGATAAGCAAGATACGTCACTGAATTCCCACCCAATATGTATCCAGGTTTATTGGGGACCAAGGGACATCAAGCGGTTGGGAAAAGAAAGGTAAAGCTCACATTCATCCATATTACCTGTCATAAAGTCCTTTATTGCTCCAAGATTAAAGCAAATTAACCCAGAGCTCGATTCCTATACACCAGGTGTAGGCATAGACCCAATACTAATTTTGTTTGCTTGTTTTCCTTTGTGCTGACACTGAAACAGCTGTCATATAGTTTTATTCCTGGACTCTGATTCTTTGACACATATAAAGCTAATGCAGTGATTTTTTTTTTACTGGCCCAGCCAAACAATGTGCAAGTTTCCCCAGTAAATCACCTTCTCATAATCTTCGATGAGGATCTCAATTACGATGTTCTGGAACTTGATGTCGAGCATGGCGGCCACGGTCTCCTCCTCAGCTCTCATGAGGGTGGGCCCAAAAATCACCCCCATGTTGGACGGAGTCATCAGATTCTCCCTGCTGTAGCTGCATACACTAAGAATAAAAAAAAGACACGATTATGCGATGGCAAGCTACACAATCCAAATAACCTCAAGCTCCAGGTGCTGGGATAGGAAGAAATCTAGTATTTTCAACTGCCAGACTACAGCAGAATGATCAGAATACATGTGATGGACACCGTTTTATGGATAAAGGATGAAGTTCAGAAAGGACTAAAATTTATAAAATACAGTTAAATTTACCTCCTTGATAAGAGAAAAATATATAAGCAGCATTTGCACTGTTATTAGAATGCATTAGTTTCAATCCACATTAAACTCTTTAATTCATTTCCCAATGACAAAATAAGTCAGCAGTGTAATTATATGAGAATGAAATCTAGGCAAACATAACAGTCCATTACCCAGGGAAAAATTAAACAAAGGCTATAGCAGAATTTCAGCTATGTGAAGTCATGGAATCGTGGCAGGCTGGCAGAAGCATCAGCACATACCCAACTAGGTGTCGAATAAGGAGAACCAGCATCTCCCTGTTTTTATCCGGGAGTTTATAGATGAGTGAGTGAATGGCACCAAGTCGATAGTCAAGATTTTCAGATTCTACAAATTGAAACAGAAAAAAATACATACTTAATTTTATAAACATCTTTAAATTGACTGGACTACATGCATTTAATATTGCAGTATTTTCTTTTTATATTTCAAAGAATGATTGTTGATCATTGTATTTTGTAAATGAATACTGTACAAGTATCTCCAGATGTGCCCTAAACCAAAGGATAATCCTCTTTATGAAGCCACTGATTGAAATGTATTACTGCTACCTGTTGTCAATCAAAACATATAGTAATCAAACATATCACCTTCCTTTTGTTCCATGGTCTATTAATAGAACAGATTAAAAATGGAATAGAAATATGATATGCAGGATGTGCAACTATATTTCAAAAACAAAAATAATGATCTTGCCTTATGTACTACAGTTAAAAATATTTTTTCAAGCCTCATATTCTTTTAAGTGAAAAACTCGCATTAACAATGTGATCTTTGCTTTTTATACTTTTAACTTTAAACTAGTAAATATATAAATATTTAAAAAAATAAAAAAAATAGAATAAAAAATAGGGCTTTTGGTAGCTGTAGTTAATACAGCTGACCTTGAGAATTTTAATTGGGACTAACATCAATGTAAATATCTGGCCTCATTACTAGCATGCTTCCAAAAAGTATTCACGTGAAATAAAAAGACATAGGAGACGCAAATTCAAACGTTCAATTGAAATTACAGGGACTGAAAGTACTGAAAATGTTTCTGGCCTGTATGCTCAACCAAAAACAAAAAAAAGTAAAATCAAACAGTTACCACATGCTTTGCTGGAAGCAAAATAATGGCTGTGGTCCTTGTTAATTTCAAACAGAAATTTAAAACAGAATGGCCTGCATCAACAGTCATTTCACAGTCCCATATTTCATGTATGCATTTTTAGCCTGTAAATAATATGATTAAATTTCAGTATAGTATACATACTATTGCCATGCTACAATTAGCATATATCATACAAAATTACATGTAACAACATGCGCGTAATAAAAATGTCTCCTTACAACACAGGATTCTTCATTCTATGACAGTGACATAAAAAACATAGACAATTGCTGTTTTGTTACTAGATATAAATATGCTCTTCTTTTTCACTTTTTTCTTTTAAAAAGGTGTTCTACTGGCAGAATGAGTGAAGTTACACGGTCTTACTTGCAGCTAAAATAAGTTCTCTGTTGAGATTGAAGGTCATCAGAGGTTCATCGAGATTCCTGTAACAAATATACCAACAAATATATACATTTTCAGACTCCTGTAACAAACAAATATACAAACAGATATATACATTTTCAGATCACCAATCACCATTGATTCATGCTGCTTTATTATTCATGATCTATAGAATGTATTAACTTTATTTACTATTCACACTAATGAGGCAAATAACACATTATGAACCCATATCAATTTATAATGAATTTTCAATTAGCTTTATCAGCTTATTAGTTATTACCTCATGCCACACTAGTAATACATTAAGTCCAATTACACATATGAATATAATTTTTCTGCTTTTGTTAACCACCATCTTTGAGTAAATACCACCGGTTCAAGTACAGTGGTACCTCAGAACTCCAGATCGAATCCTAAACAGTTTGAGTTGTGATCGAATTTTCCCCATAAGAAATAATGGAAAATCGATTAATTGGTTCCAGGCCCAAAAAAATTACTCCTAGATATGTTTTTTTTAGCATTTAAATACAAAATGAACTGGATAAAACAAGAAGAGCATACACTATACTAAACATATCTAAAGACTTATCCAAACCTGATCATCCAATCCTTCCGCGTTCCACGCCCCCTCGTTAACCCTGTGTGGAATCCTCGTGTGATCAGCTGTTTCTGGTTGTTTTCATTAGCCCTCTGTATTTCGTCCACGTTTCAGTTTGTTTCCCCGGTCCGGGCATTGTATTGTCCGTCTGCGTTTTGCCTACCTTATCTGTAATTAAACCCGTATTCCCCGATACCCTTACATCTGCGCCTTTGTCTCCGTTCGTCCCAGCTCAGCACAACAATATTAATATACTTAAATGTAATAAACGTATTAATGAGTTATTATAATAATAATGAAGAAATCTTTATTTTTAAATGTATTTTATTATATAATAATAATTACTGTTACTGTCTATCAGTGTGACTCATTTCCCCGCGCATACAAGTTATCTTAGGTCGGCGTTCACAGTTTCACTTCTGAGATTCAGATCAAGCTCTAGGTAATTTTTTTTCAAACTGGTTGGTTTGACTTTTAAGAAATTTGAGTTCTAATGAGTTCGAGAACTGTATATTGTTTTGTGAAATTGATTAATGCTGAAATCCCCATTCTCCACAGAATTCAAAGTAAATATGCATATTTGTTACGTCCAGCTCCGTCCAATCCTCGTGTGTGCCACGCCCACCTCGTTACCCCGTGTTTTTCCCTGATTGTTCTCACCTGTCTCTCGTTACTACCTGCCTGTTTTCTGTATTTAGTCTGCGTAGTTCTGGCAAACTGGTCATTGAACTTTCATGACGTTACGTGTCGTGTGGTCCCTGTCAGCCTTGTCAGTTGCAAATAAACCTTGTTTGTCCTCCGTAATGGCTCTGCTTGCCTGCTTCCTGGCTCGCCTCCCGACCGTGCGACAACGCATCATAACAGAATGACCAGTCTCCCCGAAAGCGCAGCGCAGCAGGCCAAGCACCAGAGGCTCGGTCTGCTGCAAGAGGCTGCGTTTTGGCAAGCACAGCCGGAGGTGCTGGAGGATCCGCTAGCCCTGGAGCTAACCACCTGCGGCAAGGATCTCCTAGCGAAGGAGCGCCCTCCCGGACAGCAGTGAAAACAATGGTAGGATTCCTAGAGAATAACCTACACCCTCCAATTGAGATGTTCTCTACCATTCTGAAACCCTACAAAATCCAGTCTCATATCTTTGGTCATGTAATTGGTGGAAAACAAATTTTACTTAGCGCCATGAAGAGTGAAAGCGCAATAGAAGCCATACCTTGTTTATTGTCAAAAGAATAACAGGCGAGAGGCACTGATTTCACTTGTACTTTCAATTGAACCAAAACCTAAAATGATCCATACATCATCCACCCATTACAGGGCCATGCAAACGCTACAATCAAGGATTCAAATCGCAACAATGTGCCAAATATCTGCTCCATTTTTCTTACATCCAATCTTGCAAAATAAGTATTGTTTTTCTTACTCTGTATTTACTTGTTATAATTGAGACTATTTCACATGGAAATGCATTTGTAAGGTACATTGGTCAGCCACAAAAATGTTTAAGACTGGTCCTGCATTTTTAATGAGGCATTTATCAGTTTTATACAAGTATATAGTGTGTTTTATGCCAGGGAATATAAAAAAAAAACATGCAGCTGCTGTGTTAGTACTAAAGTACATGTGGTGATAGAGCAGATACACTGTTAACATCTGTTTACAAAAGGTGTCAGAAAATGTTCCGTAATTGACATGTCCAGTTTTATGTCATCAGTGCTGTTGTATCACCTCGCAGGCTAGTGATATATTGCCTAGTGTGATTATCTCAGTTGTGACATCCCCAAGGTCAAAAACATTTAAGTTGCGTTTACTGTCAATGAAACAGGAAAGATGTTATAATCACATTAGTGTTATGTATAACCTTGTAAAAATGCTCATGCCATCCATCCATCCCTACATCCATCCATCAGTACATCCATTAGTCCGTCCATCCATACATCCATCCATCCATCAAATGGTTAATAAACATCACTATACACATTCCAGCTTTGTTGGTTTATAAACAAAAAACAAATATGATTTATATTGTGGATCATAACCAAAAACTTCGGCCATATCACCCACTCATTAAGTGTATTCTATTGTTTGAGATCTACATTCCCAAAGCACACATTTAAAAGTTATCTTGCTGCTGTGGGTGTGGAATAACCAAATTCAGCACAAAAACATCGCACAACGATAACTTAAACAAAACCAAAGCAAAACAGGAAGACAAGCATAGACTGGCTGAAGGTGGGACACAGCCCAGTGAAGGTTCCTGATTTTAGAGGTGCTTATTTTTAATCCACTTCTGTGTCTATCCTCAACAAATTAAGTTTATACAGTATTGTTATTTATTAAGCAAAACCCCATCTACAAAATCTCAAGGACACTAGCTTGCACATCCCTACCAAAATTATGTGTAACATAACTGGGACTGGAACATCAGCTTTCAATGTAATTCAGTGGGCCTATAGATGAGAAAAGCATTAGATCTGGTAGGCGTCTCAGGGCCGTCTAGGACAGCTGAAATCAGACACCTCATGGAATCCCTCCGATTTAGTCCAAATCAGAAAGGCTGGGTTCATGCAGATAAAACGCTGCCCTTGAAAGAAAGTGTCTCACCATGGACTCCTGCTCTTGGAGGCAGACAGTGAACACAGTGGTGCTGGGCCACAGCAGCAAGATTACCCACCTTCATATTAAAAGCCAGCATACAGTGTTGGCTGAATGAACAGCCTATTACTTAGCATGATAGATTTCTTGGATATAGTGGTCGCCTCTTTTGTGAATAAATACATAGCAATGATGGCATGTTGGCACAGGGCTGAGCGCTTTTCCTCCCTCCGATTTTATGTACTGTATGTGCAATTTATTCTATTTGCATATTCTTTTTTTGCATTGTATGCCCCCTTTGTGCAGGAGGAAAACCCTGTAATTTCCAGTAGTATGTAAGTATGTACCCTATGAGATCTTGCTCTGTACCCAATTTTCTAGCAGTGTGTAAGTATGTACCCTATGAGATCTTGCTCTGTACACAATTTTCCAGCAGTGTATAAGTATGTACCCTATGAGATCTTGCTCTGTACCCAATTTTCTAGCAGTGTGTATGTATGTACCCTATGAGATCTTGCTCTGTACACAATTTTCCAGCAGTGTATAAGTATGTACCCTATGAGATCTTGCTCTGTACCCAATTTTCTAGTAGTGTGTAAGTATGTACCCTATGAGATCTTGCTCTGTACCCAATACTTCCTTGGATTGCTGGACAAACATTCTGCTGGACAAACATTTTGCAGATGGATGGGATGCTGAACCTCATTAAGATATAACATTACATTTATTGGCATCAGCTACTGTCCAAATAAAATTGCAAATGAGGAAGACTTGGAGTCAGACACCAAGGTCAGCCAGTATTCGGCACCCCAAGTGAGGGTTAAGGGTCTCACTCAAAGCCTAACAGGTTACCTGGCATGATTATTCTGCCAGCCTCAGGATTCAACACCACAACCTTCTGGACACATGCTTGGATGCCTAACCTACTGCAACAACTGCATAGTAAACGCAGTGCATACAAACTAACTACATTTGTGTGAATTGTATGTGTTAATATGTTTTTGTAGAAGATGCAGGAGTAGGGTACACACCTGAGGTAGAACTTCATGGAGCTTGTGATGGTGTTTACATCCCAGTCCCCACTGTTGAAATCCACATCTCCTGGGCATTTTGGATCTATTAGGTAGAAGTTAGTCATTGATTTAGCTTTTATCCAAAGAGTTATACAACTGGGCCAGCCAGTGCCAAGAGTAGATGGGGGTTAAGGGCTTTTGCAAAAGCCCAAAAGTGACTCGGACCTTGCAATTTAAACCAATGACATTCCGATCATAGGTAAAGCATTTTAACCCAATGAACCACGACTGCCCCCCAAAGTGACACTCAAATCAAATGACCTACTAAGTTATTTAGCTATTAATTCATGTGATTTTGATAATGACACTTCTAAACTGTAGCTTAGAAGGCTATATTAATATATATGTAAAACCATTTTGTGTTTTGTAGCACTTTTGCATGAACATGGGTTTCAATGTGCAAAATGCCATTAATATTTATTTTATACAAAGTTCATACTCGAAATTGCAATGGAATTTTTGCGAAAAAAAAAAACTTTATTGAAGGCTAGCACTAATAATGGATTTATATAAATTAATTAAAGTGTTAAAAAATTATACTTATTTTTAAATGATAGTTACTCAGGTTTGAGGGCAGAGCAGTGTCGGTGCCGGTTGCAGGTTTGAATCCCACGAATGCCAGGAGTGATTCTACTCTATTGGGCCCTTGAGCAAGGCCCTTAACCTGCAATTGCTTCATCCTGGGTATGAAGTTAATCTACATCCAGCCCTGTAAGGAGGTCCTCCAACTTACAGGGAAAAACTGGAGGTTGGTGGCAGGATTGGCACTGCAGCCACTGAAATAACCTCACACTGGTCCATTCGGACTAGTGTGGTGCTGAGGTAACACCCACTGCATGGCTGCATGCAGGTTCTCATCCCTGAGGTGGTTTGTCGTGTGGTGGGTGCAGCAATGCGCTGCATCAGCGTGAGCTCATTACCTCCCTCTGTCTTACTCAAGTTTAATTTATTCCTTGCCGTAAGGAATTTAAAGTTTTGTGTGTCCAGTTACTAAAAACATTTTTGTGCATCGGTTGTAACTTTCTTAATTATCCATCAGACTTAATAATGATGGACATTTTCAATGTGCAATTTTTAGGGTAAAACAAATACACCCAAACAAAGAACTTCAGGCCGCTGAACACCCGTGTCGTGTTTTCTCACTCCCTGGACTATGAATACTGAATAGCTTACCATCTAATATATCCCAGTCTTTGACACACGCCATTTTTTCTAGATAGTCAGCATTTTTGCTTCACGCACGGGATGTCATAATGCTGTGGCTCATTGGTGTGTGTATATACAACGTAATTCTTCAACCACCAACAGCAAATCATCCGTGGTTTTCTCTCTAGAGTCCTTTGTTCTGCAAATGAGCATGGACAGTTGTGAGCTGAATAATTTCCTTACCAAAAAAGGAATTTAAAACTTTTTGCACTTGGATATTGCTGCCAACTGTTCTGTAGACACCCTCTTGGGTAAGCCCTGATAAAGAGAGAGAAGAAAAAAAATGTCTTAAAAGACATTTTAGCCAGCAGAAATTTATAGCCTGTGCTCAAAGACGGAATAGTCAAATAAATTTGCAGTAGCTTTTCTTTGTAGCATTTGCAAATGAAAGATTTTGCTCTCTCCCTCAGCTGGAAAGTATTACCACATTTGCAACAAAGCACTAAAGACTGATGTTTTACTAGAGACTAGTAAGGGCCAAATTAAATAAAGATTGGATGTCTTGCCATTTAATCAAAATGAAAGCGTAAGCGAGAGAAAGACCGAGACAGAGAAGAAACAGTCGCACCTAAAAGAAATTCAACATTTCTGAATTTTTTTGCAGAACTGTGACATATAACAACTCCAAAGATATATTTTCCTCCAACTACAATCGTAACACATATACTGTGTGAATGTGTAGTAAATCTGGATTATAAATATTTATTTTAAAAGTTAAAGTTTTTTAAAGCATAAACATCAAAGTATTCCAGAATGCTTAGATGAAACAGAACACTGAGTTGAAGTTCCATTACGTATAATAGGGTAAAACCACATAAGGCTAATATGAATGGGATAAAAACAGAGTTAAAATCATTAGATTATGACAATTAGCTGTCAATAATGCCAATTTAAATAAAGTTTAAATGACCCTACCTTTCATTTCAACAAAATTAATGCACTTCCTGACAAACTTGAATCCAACTTCATTGAGCTCCACTATAAAACATATATTCAAATACAAATAGAGTTATATGCTGCAATTCATATGTACAATAAGTTTAGAATGACACCAAGGAAACAAATGAATACTGTGAAACATTTAGTGTCGTATATACTTTTTTAAAATCAGGTGTCAACAATACATACTCTCAGCTTGCTTTTGAATTGGTGAATGATATATCTGGAATGAAAATACAATGTAAGACGTAATACATTTAATGAACAGCAAAGGAACACAATGACCCACTGGATGAGACCTTTTCAGGCAATTCGTTTTTAATTATCTAATTAATTGTAATGCATACAAATTCTACATGATAGCTGGTGAAAAAAAAACATTCACACTGGGCCACCTTTAAAGTTTCATAACAAAATGACACTGGAATTAATAATAATAATAATAATAATAATAATAATAATAATAATAATGAGAAGAAGAAGAATGATGATGAAACATACAGGTTCTTTTCCATCCATTGCCTCCATCCACAGCTTCCTATTCGCCTCAGAAAGGGCTTGGAGTGTAACTGGTGTAGTTCTGCACAAACAATAACAGAAAGCACAGCTATTACCGGAGGTACAACTAAAATTTACTTTTATGTTCATTTTGCAGCATAAGCCTTGATATATGACAACTTTTAATGCATATGTGCTTTCCAGCTTGATGATGGGCATCACATAAAACATTCTGCGGGCCCCTTATCACTCACAAAACTATCACCATTAACGGTATTACAATCCCCTCTGACTAAGAGGACAATAAAAATATAAAAACTTTGAATTCTGTAACAAAAGGATATCCCTTCGTAAGCAGTATATAAACAATGTATTAGGCATGGTGCGATATATCGTGCAACAATAACTTGCAGTACAAATTTATAATGATTTGAAATGTGGAAATAATGAATCACGAAATACCTCAAATTATTATTAGGCTGCCTAATCTTTCCCTAGACGTAACTGCATTTAGACAGTATAGGGCCCAACTACTCGGCCTGCCCCCTATCAGCATCCAACTTAACCTACATCCAGCCCTGCAAGCATGCAAAATGGCCTATTTCTTAACTTTTTAATTTCATGTAAAAAAAAAATATATTTTGCAGGAAGGGTAAAAAAAAAAATTAACAAAAACACACAACCATGTTTTTTTTGTTGCTTGTTTTTTCAGCAGCTGAAAAAAAACATCCTTCTAAAAGACTGTAAAAGTTCAGCTCGCATTTATACAGCTAGTTACCTTGAGACAATGTTGACCTTGTTTAATTTTTTTTAAACAAAAAGTAAATCGCATACACGAAAACAATTATTATACTGATTATATACAACTATACCATTCAAATATCCATCCATTCATCTTCTATACCTGCTTATCAAGTGGAAACAACAGGTTCAAGGCAGGGCATCATCCAGAACAGGCCGGCAACCCATCGCACCATTTCAATATATCCACAGTCATGTACTCTATACATGTACCCCTCTTCCACAACCATGTACTGTATACATGTACCCCTCTTCCACAACTGTGTACTGTATACATGTACCCCTCTTCCACAATTGTGTACTGTATACATGTACTCCTCTTCCAAAACTGCTTATCATGGAAAGGGTCACAGTGAACCTGAGGCAAGGGACGCTTTGGGCAAAATGCCAGTTTATCACTGGTCACAAGGTCTCTCTCTCTCTCACACACACACACACACACACACTTTCTGGTCCTGTGGGAACAAGGGAATCCACTGGGGGAAGATAACGATTTAGCACAGAGAAAGATGGGAGTAGTAATCAAACCTACAGCCAAAAAGGTATAAGACAACCCTGGTAATCACTGAGCCAGCCTGCCACCTTCTTACACATTTATAAAGAGCATTTGCATATATTATTTCAACTGGTCACTAATTGTTACAGGCCTTGTATGTGTGTCTGTGTGTGTGTGTGTCTGTGTTGTATGTGTGTCTGTGTTGTGTGTGTCTGTTGTATGTGTGTCTGTGTTGTGTGCATCTATGTGTGTGTGACTCTCTTTTCCTCTCAAGGTAGGAGACTCATCTGGAAACACTCGTTACCCACAGGTGTGAGCGGCCTTTAAATCCACCTTCTCTCTCTCTCCCTCTGTCTCTCTCTCTCACTTCTGCAGACAGCCTGGCAGCAGTATATGCCGATTGTCCTCATTTGCTTTCCTCCTTTGTTTTTTTACTTGTTTTTGATGTGATAAATAGCATTCAGTCTTTGTTTCCGTTTTATGTTGCTTCCCGTTGAACTTTTGGATTGTAACACTAATGTCACACATAATATCAAAACGCCAATAGATAACAACAGAAATAAGCAATAAAGTTACATATAGGGACACACAGTTGGGGGGAATTAGTTAATGGGCCATCGGGACTCACATAGCCCAGGGGTCTCCTACTCCGGTGCTGGAGAGCTACTATCCAGTTGGTTTTCAATCCTACCTGGCTTCTAATGAGCCACACCTGTTCTCAGGTAAATACCAGGGTCAGGTGTGGCTCATCAGAAGCCAGGTAGTATAGAAAACTTACTGGATAGTAGCTCTTCAGGGCCAGAGTTGGAGACCCCTGACATAGCCCCTTCATTTCCCAACTGTTTCCCCCCCGCGTGCACGATTGCTGCCCCCCCCCCCCAACAAACTCTATTCATGTAACCATATATCTCACTGATAACGCCAAAGCTACAGGCTAACGCGATACATACATCTGCCAAAAAAGTGATATGATTTCTGTACTCAAGGTGCAAAATGCATGAAAACACTGCATTTGGCAACCATGAATTACAGCCTCTGCACAAATGGTTCCAGGTATTGAACCAATCTGAAAATTTTAGTGCTTTTTTCTCTGGATTGGCACACATACAGTGACAGGAAAAATACCAAGTATCGGGCTTTAATGTTGATCCAGACTCAGCACTGCACACTAGTGGGAAACAGGCTTTACAGACTGCAATTCACATCCTGTGTATGTATTACCCAGTTTACTCTAGCAAACACTCCTTATACTACTCTGTTAAATACAAATATCAACATAAATAATTCAACCTACCATCAAATTTTATTTTGCTGGCAGATACCCAACATTGAAAGGTGTCTAACAAATCTGTGTAATATTCTATATGTTTGGAAATATTTATTTTATTGTTAACGTTAACATTCTGTATAATGTATAACTCATCTTATATGTCACTTATCTAATAGAGGGTGGTTGTGTAATTTGTATAATTGAAATACAAAATACATACATTTTAAAATATACAGTGTAGTTCTCATGTGTTTGGACAGCAACACATTTTTTATTATTTTGGGTCTGAAGTTTGAAATAAAATATTTAGGCATACTGAGTGTTTCATTTAAAATCCATTTTGATGGTATAAAGAGCCAACCTAATTTTTTTTAAGTGTTGCTGTCCAAATACTTACGGACTGCACTGTACAATTAAGCATTTTCAAACTCACTACACTTCCAAATAATGCTTCTATTATTTTCTTTTGCAACCAAACCGTCCTCCATCACTCCACCTCTACGATGCCTTATACAATGAAAATTAAATTTCACCATTGCATGAATGAACCTTAATTATTTCAGCAGTGAATGCTGGTGATGTGCCCAGATGATACACACAGTCTCCCAAAAAAGACTAACAAGAATGTTTTCCTTTGACACACTCAATGGCTAGATAAACGCCGCTTCAGTTCCCAAACTCCTCCTCGTTGGCACCTCAGCCGTTCCACGTATTTATTACATTTCACCACCAGTTCACTTAATTAACTTAATTAGTAAAATAACTCAGTGATGTACTGATTAGTCTCACTCCAGGTGTGCTAGGCGTCGATGGGTGTATGTGACAGTGGCTACAAATAAGAGACTTGAGGAGAGGTTTTGAAATGGCTGAGCTGGCACTTTGACAGACATAATATCATAGTTTTACACCAAGATGAAGTTCATTTTAACACTTAAGACTTTCGCACAGTAGTGTGTAATATATATCTACATAAGCCTCCAGGCTTAATCAGCTGCCATAATTACATTTTTTCATATTATGCCATGTCCTTAAAGCAATGAAACGAAATGAATAATCCTTCAGATCAGCAAAAAGAGGTGGCAACAGCAAATACCTGGCTGATTAGACATTTTATCACACTGATAAACATTTCATAGGGGAGTGCAATTTCACCTTTCGCACGTTTCTATGTCGAAGCAGAAACGTTTGTCTATTGACTCACTCCTGCGTCTGGTGCACAATTTAAGTTTCAACTCCACAGGGCCCTGTGAGGAGTAACGAAAGAACAGGAATGGTATTGCAGAAAAGAATTTTAAAATATTTCAATTCAGGAAGCTAGAAACATCCATTATGTTACGGTCCGGGAGAGCGTGCAGGGCGGACATAGATACGATCAGGCAAGCGGGTGAAAACAAACCAGGGGTTTTATTGCTCTACACGGACATGGACAACTTTTATGCCGCGTCTGCCGGAACAGACGCTGGCGCAGACTTAAATACATGAAACAAGGCACACGACGGGCGAGCGGCAGCGCCACACAGGTGAAAACACGGGGCAATCACAGGAGGTAACGAGGTGGGTGTGGCACACATGGGGCTGGAACGGGACGGACGTCGCAGGACGTAACACATTATGACAGGCAACCGCCAGTAAGTTTCGCTAAACCGAATCTTCGAAAATCTAGCGGGAGAAAAAAAATATTGGCGCTTGTGAGGAGCCAAGAAAAGGCATCTGAATGAATGATATCACATTTCCTTAACAGTGTTGCAAACAATCATTACATGTAATTATGAATATTTAAAAATAAATGTTATAATTCAATAACTTACCTGTTTGGTAACAGGCTTCTGCTCTACAGGGATCATAATGAGTAGCTTGTTCTCTTTGTAATACTTGCAGTAATATTTCACCCATGTAATGCCCAGAGCCCCTTAAACATACATGAAGAATTACATATAATTCATGTGGATAAGAACCATGAACTCTACACTACAGAACTAAAAAACAAGGGCATTTCCCTGTTCAGTCTACAGAGCAATACCTTGTAAGAGCATTATTTATTGCTATTCAACAATCAGAATGATCATACTGGAACTGAACCAAAACGAGAGAAATATGGAGATGATTAAATTTCAAGAGTTGTAAAATATGAAAAATAAATTGGCTGGTTTGCTGAGGACATTTGTGAAATGGATTACATTTCTCCTGTGAGTACAGGTAGCCTTCAATGGTGGGCTGGCCGGGAATTTTGCACATCTGAGGAGAGCCTTTCATCCTCTTCATGAGCTCCTCCATCTCCTCACGGGTGCTTTCAAAGTGGTTCCTTGTCTGAGAGACAGATTGATTCAGAGGATGTCAGACAGCACTTGAGCTAAAGAAGTTTTTTTTTTTTTCTTCCCAAATACTGCAACCCATTAATAATAAGTACTCACATTTTGCAGACTGAGCTGCAGCTCCTGCTTATAAGGCATGAAGTCTTGGGTTGTCTCAAAGGTGAGGTTATTCAGTGTCAGAAGACTCTGGAGGAAAGCTAAAACCTGCATTGCAGATTGAACGTTTCTTTAAAGTCTGTGCCTGTGTAGTTCCATCCATACATCGATAACAGATGGCATAGAAATTGGGACATAAAACTTATTGTACTCACTGGCTCTACCACGTCGAATTTCTTCCTGTCTTGGACCTGCTGGATCTGGTAGACATACTCCACTGAACACTCGTAGAAGTTTAACCTCTCTTTGTCAAGCTGCTCATCAGCCTGGAATTTGACCGAGCCAAGAAGGTCAGGAAGGTGAAATGGGAGGGAAACCATATTAATAATAGTATAGTAAAATAGGATAGTATACAAGGTGGCAACGTTCCCTATGCTGCCATGTACCCTGCAGTTCTGCTCAGGCCTACTCAACAAAAATGACGAATACGGTGGAGCGTCAGTGATGTCTGACGTCACTTTAAAAGCTTCATTCTAAATGCCGGCTTCGATCTGCCCTTGACAGATTAGGGACATTGTTAGATCTTTGAAGTCAGTTTGCCCACCTATCATTTAATCAGAGGTGCTGCTAGAATCTCCTCAAAATGAAGAGATGCAAGAAACTCAGATTTACTCTTTTTTTAAAGTTCACTGTGCCTACATGTTTACTAAACAAATTGATCAGGATTCCACATACTTTTCAGTAAGTATAATTAAATTCTGTATTCCGTAGTATTTGCTGGTATGTTTACATTTCGTGGGAATATTTCTCTGTTTGGATAAGACATGGGATCTGGCGTCCTGTTCTGGGTGTAGTAAGCAAAGGCAGTGGATGGATGATTTTCAGGTCACAAGATTTAGTCCCTTTTATGTTGTTTTAAACAAAAGTATTGGTAACATATTACTTGATGGGGTTACAAATAATACACTAGTACACTCTTAATTAATACAGAACCTAAGTGTTACTTATGTACTGATCCCATGTTCGTTCACTAATCAATCATAACGATTCATGTATTTCATGCAGTTACTATATTTGTTCATGATTTATACTTAGTAACTGAGTTACTAAGTTACTTTTGTCCCCTAAGGTGTTACCAAAGCATCTGCTCATTGAGAATAATGTAGTGCAATAAAATAAGCAAAATCCACAGGACAAAACCAATATTAACTCACCTCTTGTAAGTGAGTTTCCTTTTTTTTGGATGATAAGTTTAAATGTTTGTCCAACACAGAATAATATTTCTCACTTTCTTTCTCAAATTTCTTTTTTTTCTCCTAAAACACAAAAGCACTTTTTCAGTACAAAGGTTCATTTGATGTCTTGAGACAAATCAAGTCATTTTACAAATCTATTAAAATACAAATACTGCAGTCATGGAAAAAGTCAATATTCAAATTAACAGAAATAAATATACATTCTAAGTGCTGCACAATTAAGAGAAAAGAAATACTAAAATCTATTTATATACTATATATATATATATATAGATATATATATATATATAGCGCATGTCATTAAGACTACTGACAATAAGACTAACAATTAACAGCCCAAAATGACAACATTCAACAATCAAGGAACATTTATCCTGAACATTCAAAATGAAACAAATTTCAAAGATATATTAATAATACCCTTAATGTGAATTTGATTGATTTATACAGCCTTGAAAGAGTAACATTGGACAGAATACTCAAATCTGTAAGCTGCAACGATCATGTAATTGGATTTGTAATTGGTACAGTAAGTGCATGTAATTACCAAACAGCCATTAACACATCTACACTGACACTCGCGGCTCAAAAGTTTCAGAAATGATGTGTGAAGCAAGAATGGTCAGACAATTGCATTATGTATTTTTTAGTAATAATTTTGGCATGCCTGATTTAGTCATTTTTCAGTATGAGGCTGTTGGAACATAGAAGTATTTTCAAAACATAAAGCATGGCATGGAGGAGCACTGCCTTCTGTTGTAAAAAAGCACGCTTAAAGGCAGCTGCATGACCGCAGGGGCCTGGAAACACGCACAGAGCCAGTTCCGGACTGGGAAGGACCCCGGCTCCGGCAACACTTTGGTGGAAACGGGGAATTGGTGTAAAATGTGGAACCTGAACTTACTACAGCTAGAGTGAAATCTTACATTTCATTAAGAAAGCCAAGTAGACACCAATACTGAGCAATTACATTCCTTTTAGGGGCGCTGGTACAAGTTTAAAACAATGCAAGAATGTATTTGTGATTGTGAGCTCTTTCCACCATGTTGAACTGGCTCCAGCTTGAAAAGTTCTCTTGGCTGCCTGTCAGCTCTGCTTGGCCCACACAGTTCGGCTAGACTGTGCGTTTGTCGTTCCGCGCCGTTCGGCAGAGGGGATCTGCACCTAATTAGCACTGACGTGATAGCCTGCAATCTGGACTGCCCATGGGCAGCGAGAAAACAGAACCAGGGTGGATGGGAGGCACTATCCTTAGGTTTCTCCATCTTTATGTGATTTCTGACTCCAAGGTTCACTTCCATATTACATAGAGAACAACAAAAAAATCATTTACTGCATCTATAATGTGCAGTCTCTGTTAAGTGCTTACAGCCAGCACACATTCATTCATTTAAACCATGTTTTTTTCCTTAGCTGTGAGACATTCCAATAACTGAGAAATTTCTTTCTAAGATTCCCCACTTCCCATCTAATGTACACCACCTGCTGGCGGTTCTCCGAAATATTACTGCACATCAGCACAAAGAAAACAGGAAAACACACATTACCAAATATCACATTACACTGTTCTTTTTGTTAGTAGATTTTATACATACATACACACGCACCAACATACATACATGAACAGTACACATATACAGAAAAAAAACATACACAATACTGTGAAAAAGTCTTATGCAGCCAAATTGATGTTTAAATGAGCTTCGTGGTGATGTAAAACTATGATGTTATGCCTGTCAAAGTGTGTTACCTAGTCATTTCAAAACTTCTGCTAAAATTAACCCAGTATTTTCTGCAACCCTCCAATACAGCCATGGATTTTTTCCACTTGACCGCTAGCACACCTCACATAGCTGATCAATATCTTATTTACTTTTTTAACTAATTGACTGATGAAATTTAATAACTATATGGAATGGCTGAGGTGCCCCTGAGGAGGGGTTTGAACATAAGAAATCTGCAAACAAGAGGAGGCCATTTGGCCCATCAAGCTCATTTGGGGAGAACTTAACTAATAGCTCAGATTTGTTAAAATCTTACTAGCTCTGGTTTAAATAAACCCAGTGTTTTAGCTTCCACTATACTAGCTGGAAAACTATTCCATACTCCAACTACACGCTGTGTAAAGAAGTGTTTTCTCAAATTCAGTTTAAAATGTTCTCCTGCTAATTTCCACCTATGGCCATGAGTTCTAAGTCCTTCTTAAGGTATGGTGACATGACCTGCACACAATATTCTAGGTTGAGGTCTTGCCAGTGAATTGTATAATCGTAGCATTACCTCCCTTGACTTAAACTCCACACACCTAGAGATGTAACCCAACATCCTATTGGCCTTTTTATTGCTTCCCCACACTGGCGAGAGTGGGACATGGAAGCATCAACATCCACACTGAGGTCTTTCTTGTAATCAGCTACCTTTATTTCAAAGGAACCCATAAAATATCTGTACTTTATATTTCTGCTCCCTGCATGAATTACCTTACATTTATCTGTATTAAATTTCATCTGCCAGGTATCAGCCCAGTCGCTAATTATATCAAGACCCCATTGTAGCCTCTGTGCTCTTAGTTTAGTATCTGCTACACCACCCACCTTGCTGGGTGAAGCAGTGTTCATCTAGCCATCCAACTAGATATCAAAAACGTTTTGGAGAATAAAAGACTTTCTTATTACTGTTTATTGTGTTACTCTTAATTTGCATGTGTTCTAATGTTAAATTGTGTTTTTTGTTTTCAGGAAATATACACTTCCTCCCAGCTTTAAACATTTTACGATTGCCTATGATGATGTTTGTTGATGTCTCATGACATTTGATAAAGCAAGGAAGAAGCCCTTCATCAATGAGAAACAGGGAAGAGCCAGGCTGCAGTTCACAACAAATGTATATTTCACCGTCGCAGACCCATAAACTGACACATGAGTGAAACAAAAAAAAATTGCTGTCCTCTCGTATTTTTTTTTCCCCCAGAGCTGAATATGCTAAACATGCAAGTGCTGCAGAAACTGCTTCTCTTTCTACCAGGAGGGTAAAGAAACTCAATGTACACATTAAAAGTGGAAGTATATAGAGCCGCGACTGAAACCATTATAAGAAAACAGAAACCATCAAATATTTAAGAGGAAGTGAATCTGTAGTGAATCATCTCGGATACAAGACACTTGCTTTGTATGGACTCCCAGCACTTACCTTTGTAACTCCTATTTGTTCTTTCCGGAATTTCTCCAGTGGTTTAATTAGCAAGTCACAAGCATTCTGAACCTGTAACAAAAGTGGAGGCAGCAGCAGAATTTGATCAGACTTTAATTCCCCTTCACAGACCTCAGACTCACTCTTTTACATGCAGCCTTACCCCACCCTGTAGTTAATATACATCTCAAACATAACTAACAAAGTAATAGTACATTTTGTATACTTTATCACAGATCCACAAACTTTCAATGCACAAAACTAAGGGTGTCCGACAGGTTTAGTAAGCCATGGTGGCAGTGAACATTGCTTGTAAAATATACTGTAGTGCATTTGGAAAATTTACTGATGCACCTACGCTTAACTCATAGATGTAAGCATTAAATGACTTTAGCAGGTTTTTAGAAATGGCCTACTGCACTCTAAGTGAGATCTTCAAGAGATTGAGTTAGAGAGTTCAGACTCAATTGGTCCAGCAGAGGGCAGTCTTTCTACCTAAAAAGTATGTCATGGGTTTTTCCTCACCTATGTCACATGATCTTATCACTCAATAATCATAACAATAGTGGGAGCGGTCAGTTTCATTTTGGTTTTGATAAATTATCGGGTACACGATTTGGAAAAACACTGGGTCAAACAAATCAGACAACAAATGACATATTTACAGACGAGCAAACAGAAAATTCAAAACAAGGCATGACTCGACACAGACCGACGTTGTAATAGTCAGGTTCAAATGCACACTGGGGTAACAATTTAAGAGATAGTCACACATGAACGGTTTCTGTAACCTATCAAGACATACCAGAACTTAATATAATGTTCTGATTCTTTATTGTTCTTTTTTGTGCCAAAGTTTTTTTTTTTGACAAAGGTTTTGATTCTGTCCCACTGCAGAAAGCATCTGCCATCAACAGGGCGATTTCATTAATCACCATTACCATCATAACCACCACTTGTAATCCAATTTTCAATGTTCGTATATGAGGTTTGTTGGAAAACAATTTCCAACAGTCAAGTATGATTATTTTATGTTTGTGCTGATTTGTCCAGTGAGACCTATAGCCATCAATTTTAAGTGAAAAGTGATTCGTGTATACATTCATAAATACTGTGTAAGTCTACTGTGAGGTAAATAGTTTGCATTATAATTAACATCCTCATGTCAGATAGGGCAAATGTTTGGCTACTTTAATTGTACGCATTAAATCACTTCCGAGCTCCTTCTATGCAGAACATTATCACAGCAAGCCTGAAGCCTAATACCTTAAGCACACGTTACAATACCATACAGGGTGTTTCCCTACACACACGTACACAAACACTCACACACACATACACACCTATCCAGTCCCAACCTTAACCATAAATAACCAAATAAAATTCAAGACTTTTTGGTATTTTAGTGTTTTGATTGCATTGGTTTTTTTTTGTAAAATTGAGGTTTATACTGTGTAGGCCTGAAAAATGTCCCCGCAAGCTAAAATGTAACAGGTTTTTCACATTGTGGTGACATTTGGTAAAACAGCTAAATGTTCCCACAATGTTGTAAATACAAAGCTACACACGCATGTGTATGCATGCACATGCACACACACACACACGCACATACATGTCCGGTAAACTTATCTTTATGGGGAACGCTCATTCATTTCTATGGGAACTCACACAAACAAACACATCCACACACGCAATTTAGACAGTAATACTCCTAAACTGCATGACTTCCAGCAATTATAGAACATGTGCAAATTCCAGAGAGACAGATGAACATCACTCTGAAGGTATGACATCACAGTGCAACCTATGAAGTGACTGCATCAATCTATTTTATAGTGACCTCTTCCAAACAAACCTGTATTTTAAGTAGGATTTCTTGTAATAAAGAAAAGCGATTATAAGGCCAGTGTAGGAAAATGGCCATAATATCTATGGCATGTATTCTAAAAAGGAAAAGTGGTCGACCAGAGTATAAGAAAACAACAGTTATCTGATGTCATTGCGCTCAGAACAAAGACACATGTGATTGAATTACAGCACTCTATTGCACACAAAACAGCAGAGGTGGAAAAACATATTATATCATGCTTACCAGCATCATTCTGTCCTCCTCCACTTCTTGTAGCAGGCAAGAAAACTCCCGAAAAGACTCAGCTGAAAAGAAATCACACTTAATACAGTCATGCAAGGAAATGATACGCAGTGTCCTACATACTGCAGTGTAAAACTTGTGCCTGAGATACAAAATGGGAATATAATTACCTACAAGACCCAGAGACGTGTTTCATATATTCATCAGAAATGGGAATAGCACACCCTATGTTCATCCATTAATTTTGAAAGAAAGATGCTTAGAAAGACATACAGAAGTACTACTTCACTTACTGTTAAAGTTGGGTGTGATGCTTCATATTAACTTTGTTCAGTTGGATATATTTGAACTGACTAAATCAAATCAAATAAATAATTCAGTTCAACTAATGCCTGTATCTACATTCTGAATTTTGAAGTCCTTAATTTGTCCACTTTTCATACATATGGTAATGCACTCAATAATATATTCTGTATATGGGCTTTACAGGTACTCGTTCTTACACAGATCATTTAAAGAAAGTCAAGCTGCTTAACCCGGCGTCTGTGACGAGGATAAGTGTTTAGAAGATGTAAACGAGCTGAGGAAAGAAATCTCTGTGAACAGGAGAAGAACATGCTACACAACACAGACAGACAGACAGTCAGACAGACCACACACAGACAGGCAGACAGACCGACCACACACACAGACAGACCGACCACACACACACACACACACACAAGGTTGGGGGTGCTTTAAAGTTCTAGCACAGAGGTGTCAAAATCAAGGCCCGCGAGCCAAATCCGGCGAATGAATTTTCTATGGCCCCCGGGATGATATTTGATTAGTATTAGAACCGGCCCGCAGGCCACAGCCGCCTGCTGCTGTTTTGGACGCACCAATACTCCATTCCCCACAATGCAACGGTAGCCCGCAAACTCACTCTTCTTTGAAGGAAGTTTGTTTTTGT
>JABFEA020000041.1:1357790-1373175 GCA_019775915.2 Cyphomyrus plagiostoma | reverse complement strand
GATGGTAATACTGTATACCACATTATCTTACAGTCATCATTCGGCTTGGATGGTAATACTGTATACCACATTATCTTGACATCTTGATCGCAATATCAACCGCTGGAATAGTGTTGGTTTTGAAAACTCTGCCCTGGTGGTGCTTCCATCCTCCAGCTGAATCAACTTTAGGAGATGATCCAGATGCTTGCTGAACTGTCTTGGGAGTCCTGAAGCCTTCTTCACAACAATTGAACCTCTCTCCATGAAGTTCCTGATGATCCGATAAATGGGTGATTTAGGTGCAATCTTACTAGCAGCAATATCCTTGTCTGTGAAGCTCTGCCTGTGCAAAGCAATGATGACTGCATGTGTTTCCTTGCAGGCAACCCTGGTTAACAGAGGAAGAACAATGATTTCAAGCATTACTCTTTTTTTAAAGCATCCAGTCTGCTATTCTAACTCATTCAGCATGACAGTGATCGCCAGCCTAGTCCGCAACAACACTGTTACCTGTGTTAACGAGAGAATCACTGAAATTTGACTTGCATATTTCTGTGCCATTGCTGGTTATGAAGTGTGATTCACATTCCCACTTCAAAAGATGTGACTGAACCCATAGCAAGTTTGATTGATTAGCTCATTGTGTAGCTTACCAGGGTTGTTCAGAATTTATGAATTTGATTTTGAATTGACTTGGCCACGTCCTGTAAGATGTTGAATTAGTAAGAAGTTGTAAGATGTTATCAATACGAAAAAGATCATTTCAATTCAATGCAATCATACAACACATGAATGTCATTTAATCTAGCAAAACATAAATAATTACATAACAGATTTACTTCCAATATAATATATGTATATATTGACCTTTGCATATTTAACTGCTTATGTGTGTCACCATTTGTGAGGAATTTGCAGTAGTTTTTCCTGTGGGTTGTCAGATGGACGGGGTTGTGATAGCGTTACTTTTTTCACTATATGAAGTGCTCTTTCACCATGGTACACAAAATCACAGTTAAATTACATATTCTATAGGTGACACTTCAAATGTGGCGTTCATTATGAATAACAGTGACATGCACAGACTGACTCTGGGTTACCTGTCACTCTGGTGAAATGAAAGCGGGTTGTCCAGCAGTTGCAACACCAAAATGAATGACATCCAGAACAAGGTCTGGATGATCTCCTAATCATCCACAATCGGAATGCACTGATTACACAGGAAACCCCCATTGAAGTGCAGGGGTGCAACACAAGGCCATCTATTCCTGAGAACACACAACCTTTTCTTGGATTGTATAGCTTGTTTTCTGGACTAAACAAACACTTATCCAGGTTGACCACTGTGAAGGATCTGTTGCCTTCATGTGTCTGTACTCAGACACTGTGCCATGATAATTAAAACATACAATAAAATTTGAGATTTCACAGCCTCATGAGAGTGTTGAAATGGTCACAAAAATAGAGTTTGAGTTCAAATCGGACCCCTTGCTCTTGTAAAGGTTCCGTATTCTTCCTGTGCTTATATGACTTTCTGAAAATATGCTTTAAACTACCCAAAGTGTGTCTGTACCCTGCGATGAATTGGCATTCCAGGCTCTATTGAGTACCGAATATACAGTGGTGGATGG
Organism: Cyphomyrus plagiostoma; assembly: GCA_019775915.2. Classification (NCBI taxonomy): domain Eukaryota; kingdom Metazoa; phylum Chordata; class Actinopteri; order Osteoglossiformes; family Mormyridae; genus Cyphomyrus; species Cyphomyrus plagiostoma. The sequence continues at coordinate 1,371,562 of JABFEA020000041.1, read as the reverse complement.
ACCTTAACATTCTAAGTTCCGTTATAATGTAGGAAGCATTCCTTATGTACAACAAAGACATTTAATCATGAAGTTTGTAATTATTCATTCTGGAGAGAATGAAAAAAACTCCACAAGTGGATTTCGGAAAGGGGAATAACGTAGGTGGAATTCCATTTTCATGTGTTGGTGGGCAACAATCTGTTCCCTTACAAAGCGGAGAAAACTGACATTGTTTGCAAATTCTGTATAATTTAGTATGTTAATAGACAATTAATATTAGACAATATATTGCTATCATTAGGATCACAGTATTTTCAGACTGTTGCTATTGATTCCAAAATCTGGTTCTTAATCTTTCTCCCATACAGTATTGCTCATACCAACTCAATAATAAAGATTTCAAATGTGATAACTACAGTAGAAGTCAATTTGTTTATCTCAGCTTGCTCAGCCAATTTTAGTGTTCACGGATGTCCATTTTCATGGACATGACATGATTTGGTTGGTATACATTATTTTATAAGAACATGAGGTTTGTACAGACTGTACGTAATGTTTAAAATACTTTCCTCCAACAAATATGGAAAAAATTATTTGGTTTATTTTGTTTTATACTGTTAGGGCAAACATAAGCATCCAAATCAGGAGAAAAAGAATACACATCCTTTAAATCATATGCAAGTTACAAAGAGCTTTTTACTCTACATTATGTCTCTTGGACACAGACAGCCACTGTGGACAGCTTCAAAATCAGGCCTCCACAAGAGCAGGTCCTCCTGAGATTGCTGCTAAGGAATGATGTCATTATGGTTCGAGTACCAACATGTGCAGATGTACACCATCATCTGATAGGGATGATGAAGCCATGCCAGACGCCTCTTATCAGACCTGGTTTAGGAGTGACCACCTCTTTTGGTCCCAATTACTTAACCCCTCATGACCCACTGACCAGCCTGTCCTCAGGACTGCCATAAACTCCTTTGGACCTATCAATAGAATAATCAACTTATCTGGTCATGTGATGCGCCTTGACTCAAAAAAATGGTGAGCAGCAGAAAAAGACAATTTAAGTATACATTACATTTATAATTAAACAATTAATGTAACCCAGTTTACAGACATATAAATGAATGCATATGTAATGATTCACTCATTTTCTGTCATGTCATGTTTGCCACAATGCCATATAGTGTATGGGTAAAAGCTTATAGACACTGTATTAACTTTACCCTGTGCTAAGGATTTCCCCATAGGAAAGGAGGACTGGCCTCACTGGATTCCTGCCTCTGAAATTACTGGTTAATTACATCAATGGAAAGTATGTAATTGCATTCCCCTCCTTGTCAGAAGGGGGATAAAAGGATTCTTTGGAATGGACACACTGTGTTCCGAGTTTGTACTCCTGCAAGCAAGACCTAAGAGACCAAAGAATCCATTTGGTATAACAGTGTTAAACTCTACTATTATCTATCTGTTAAACTATCTACTACTATTCGCATTGTCTGAAACTTCCCAGGCCCGGTTTTCTGCACCGGCAATTACTATCTGAACTACATGGTTCTTCCAACCATTAGTTGCAGCAGTGAGGTCCTTTGTTGTGATATAATGATTCTTTTGTGCACCAGGAGTCCAGCATTCCGCAGCACTTTGTGTTGACGGCTATCCAAATGGAATTTACTCTCGCCCGCCTGCTAGTGTGGTGCCAGCGGAAGTGGAAGCTGCCAGTCCCTGACTGGACAGATCACCCAGTCGCATGGATAGCAAGTGCCCCTTGCCATACCTCTTTTCCGGAGACTTCCAGAGGCATTAGTGTGTGTGCTCACTTGCAGCGTGTCAGCATTTGATACATGTAGGTGTGCAGCTGAAGTTGCTAAATAGAGAAACCACCATTTTATCTCCTCCATAGATTTACAAGGTACTTTGCATACCTTTCAATCATTCTCTCCACACCTAGGTTCATCCTCAGTTCTCATTTTATACCATTCCTTTTATACTATTCATTATCATAGCAGCCGTTGTTTCATTGGTTTCCATTTTCTATATCCATCTCCTATGCAGGGTCAGAGGGGTCCAGAGCCTTACGTATCCTATAAAATGAAGCACTGAATTAAAAAAATACCTAAACACTAATCAAAATCAGAAAAACCTTTGCAACAAATGGTACACACTGCAATCATATTACGAGATTGTTGTCTAACCAGCTACACACTGTCCTGTTTGCTGGGTTTAATTGCATAAGCAGAGATTTCTGTATAGAGAGATTGTTAAAATCGAAATTAATATGTATGTGAAGAAACCATAAATATACTGTAGTAACAAAAACGTTTTATTTTCCTCCACAACAAATCAGTGGGGCATACGCAGAGCACATACTATGTTGCAGGTGTGTAACAGAGTAGCCTGGTGGATATTATGGAAAAAAAAATATATAAATTCAAGCGGTGATAGAAGGGTCCAAAGATCAGAACATCATTGAGAGGCATAGAAACAGTATAACAGTGTATGGAAAATGAAGTACCGGCTCCCCCTGGTGGCCAGTTCATTACAGTTAGTAATACACACTGCTGTGACAGCATTGGTGTAGTTGCAGTAGAAATGCTCACCAGATTAGAACAATGGTAAGAAGAGTAGAAGAGAAGAGGTAGTGAAAGTGTCTGTTGAATTTTACTTGGATTGGCCAAGGAGGTCACATGGAGAGTTGTTAGTTGTAGCACCCCCTACTGATGTCATGCTACTACTGCAATGCCTAGATTGACCATGGGAGGTAGCATTTCAAATTCGGTGAAGATAGACCAAGGCATTGCTGAGTTATAACTGGCACGATCGACAAAGAGTTTTGGCAGGGCTACTGGCCAGGGGGTAGACAAATGGTAAAGTTTTTTGACAATTATTGAGCAGCCCAGGGGCCTGATTGGTGTGATAGCGCATATGTCTGGATTGGTTGGAAAACCTAAGAATGGCAAATTATGCAAATTAGCCAAAACAATTTGGGCTGTAGCTAAATATTGTGGTTGCATGTTAGCGGGGCAGGGCTAACTGTAACTGGGGAAAGAAGAATTTTGACTGTAGACCTAACAGGTTGGGATATTTATGCCAAAACATAAAATGCTTCATTTTAGGCACCCCCCCCCCCCCCCATTGACTGTCTAGGATGTCAGATTGTCTGAATTTTGACCATCTATATTAGGAGTGGGCAATCCTATGGAGAAAGGTCTGTTGTGTATGTGGGTTTTTGCTGCAGCTCCCTAATTGCATTGCCAGTTAGTGGACTGATTGGCGGAAGAGTCCTCACTCCTTGGTTTGAGTAGCCCACAAACATGCATACACACCAGCCCTTTGTGGATATTATTGCCAAACCCTTAAATTTATGAGAAATGATGAAAATATTAGTTGTACTGCTTTTGCAGGTGTAGGGACACATTCAGTGCCCCCTATTGACCAATTGGTGCCAAACTTGGAGGGTCCATCCACAGTCCCCTACTACAGTACAGCTTCAAGTCTCATGCATGAGATATAGCTGTCTGACAGAAATGGGTGCGGCAATGGTATAGTTTGGGTGCATTAGTGTGGCGGGTGCTGGTAATACTCACACTGTTTGTTCTCCCAGAAACGTTTCGTGTGGCACGGGGTAATACCTACCTGTGTTTTCATTGCTTTTTATTAAATGACGCATTCATAAACGATCTGGGTGTTGACTTCGTTTTACAATGCCATTGCTTACACACATGCTATTAAATTGTTTGGTCACCATCGCCCCCATTATACATATTGGCGTCTGCTTACTGGTATTTTTAAGATTGTGTGATTATTTGCAGTGGTGACCTGCTGATTCCAGATACCAGGTTTGTGTAGGCTGGGCAAAAACTACTAGGATGAAAAATGAACAGATATTAAATAGGACTAAATTCAAAGATGTAGCAACAAGTTGTACATGCTGTCTGATTTGATATGACATAATGCAGATATAGGGAAAGAAATTTCAACTGAATGCCTGGTAGTTCAGGATAAATAGGCAGAAATGCAAAGGGTGTCACCGCAGTGCCCCCTATCGGGCAGACTGGGGTATAACATGTGTGGATGGGCTGAGGGTCTGTTAAGAAATGGATCATTAAATTCTGGTTTGGATTGGTGATTGTCAAGCTTGTGAAAAGCTTGATTTGATTGGCTGCTGGGAGCCAGGGTTTTATGACATAAGATTGTAGTATTATATGTCTGACCTCAGGACTGGTCACAGAACATATGTGCCGAATTTTATTGGCCAAGGAGGTCAAGAGGTAGAGGCAGCTTTCATTTGTAGCAGCTGTTCCAGACCTTCACTCAGCCCTACCTTCAGTAGGGTGTCTAAAAATGTGATGATGTTGGATGTGTTACATGAACCACGCAGAGGACACAATTCTGGGATACAGCCAGCAGGTCGTCTAGTAGCTCTGTAGAATATGACATGATCTGATCAGCAGCACAATGTGTAAAATGGTGCCGATATGGCTGCCGATGGGGGTGTAATGGTATGGGGGTATTTTCCTGACACACTTTGGGCCCCTTAGTATCAGTTGAGCATTATTTAAATGCCACAGCCTTCCTGAGAATCCATTGACTATATCCATTCCTTTATGACTACATTGTACCCAGCTCCCAATGGCTACTTCCAGCGGGATAATGTGCCATGTCACAAAAATCAAATGATCCCAGACTGGTTTTTTGAACATGACTATGAGGTCACTCTCACCACAGTCCACAGTTACCAGACCTCAATCCAACAGAGCACCTATGGGATGTGGTGTAATGGGAGATTCACATCATGAAGGTGCAGCTGACAGATCTGCAGCAATTGTGTGATGCTATCATTTCAACATGGCCCACAGTCTCTGAGGAATGCCTCAAGCAGCTGATTCTATGTCATGAAGATTTAAGGCAGTTCTGAAGTTTAAGGTGTATCTAATAAAATGGCCAGTGAGAGTATCATAGCACCCCTGACAGGTGCCATTGTAACAATATAATCAATGTTACTTTACATGTCAATGGTTTTAATGTCATGGCTGATCTGTGTATATAGACTAGATCTGACGTTCGCTTTGCCTGATTTCAACTGCATGTTTGCCTGGACATGCTGGTAATGCAGTTATGTAAGAAGGGTTTCTCATAAATTTAAGGGTGTGTGCCTCATCTACTCTTTTTAACAAAGCAGAAATCAAAGCCCATATTTACAAAGGTAATGGGAAATGGAACACAAATATGAAGACTTAACGTGTTTGACCATCTGACCACTAATTTTAGAAATAATTAAATGCATCTGTCATGTCCTGCCATTAATGCATCCATTTGGCCAGCAGAGACCGCTGCTGGTCCTTTAATATTCACCCTTGTGGGGCTCTAATGAACTGAATGCCACAGCGTTGTCCCCCTGTGGTCCTATTTGTTTATCATCCTGTTCTGTGTCTCAAATAGAAACCATTTTCTTTGCTCCTTGGCTGCCTTTGGGTTGTTCCTTTCCTTGAATGTGACACTTAAGATAAAGTGCTTTGCTACGTGCTGTAAGTTTCCAAGGGAAGGGTACAGGTTCTCCGGACATCCCTCCCTCATCGTCATTCGCCGACTGCATCTTGTCTCCGCCTCCCAGATCAGACCCCGCCCACAGCTCCTCCGATGCCCCGCACATCATTTCCTGTTCCTGTTCTGGAGGTGTGTTCCCCCAGTACTTGGTTAAGTTCGAGGAGTTTGCCCATGGATCGGTATGCATCGTGGTTTTGGGGCCATGGTATTTTCTTGAAGCGCTTGCTGTGCCATCTGCTGTTGTATAATGACATTTAAATTCTAGCTCTTGAAAATAAGAAAACCCCAGTTTTTGAGTATTTTTAGATATATTAGATATATATTTTTATATATTTTCACCAGTACATATAGGGAAATGACAGTAATATCATAATACCTCGATTCACTTGAGTATATCAAACCATCAGGGGAATACGCAATTAGAATGCAGCTGACTGTCTTTTGAAATCGGCCAGTGTAAATATCTTTGAGTATGGATAGGGTTCCACTGTTGGCACACTATGCCACCCTCATCACCCATTGCAGGTCCTTCCTGTTCCCTTTTGTGCAGCTGATGAACCATATCATGCAGCAGTCGGTCAGTATGTTCTCCATTTTTGACCAGTAGAAGTTGGTCTACAGGCGATGAGGGAAGTGAGCGTGCCTCAACTTCCTTAGGAAGTAATGCCTCTCTTGGGCATTCTCCACCTCATGAGAGATGTGTATGGTACAGGTGAGGTCAGTCAAGATGTGCACACCAAGAAACCTAAAGCCCTCTACCCTCTCTACCTCCTCCCTGTGTATGCAAAGGGCAGAATGCTGTGTGTGCTTTGATTTGATAAGCAAATTTGACTATAGTGTGGGTAGCATGAATAGTAAGCAGTCATAATTAAAGAGGGTGTAGAAAAAAGGGCCGAGGACACACCCCTGTGGTGTATGAGTGTTCAAATGAGAGTGGATGATGTGACATCTCCCATGCTGGAAGTCCGTACTTGTCAGTTGTGATTTCTTTTTGTTCCTCATGTTCAGCTTCAAGCTCTTCAGCTTTAACTGTTTCCTGTGGATCCTCGATCAAGACAACCGATGAGTTTTCATCTCTACGACTTGACTCAGATCCCCCCTCAAGATTGGCCAAAGGTTCTGGATGTAAATCAACTGCGTTAGTAGGGCTACATGGAAAATCCAAAATATCTGGTACTTGCTCTTCACATAGTTCTTCTATTGCAGGGCTGTCCACTAGAACTTACCGGGATCGGTTGCAGCTATATCATGAATGACCTGCTCAACTGAAAAATGTGGATTTGGAGGTGACTGGCTCACATAAAGTCAAACGTGATCAGGTGTCCTCTTCTTGGTGTAGGTTCTGGTAGATGGTGCAGTCTGAGGCTCTGCATGGTTTGCAAGGTACTCATCATCTGAACTGAACTCCAGGCACTTATCATCACTAGCATGCGATATCTGATAAGTTACAGGATGTCTTTTTGGTTGAGGCCTCTCCATGGAGTTGAATAACAAAAATCCACATGGCAACAGAAGATTTCTGTGCAGTGTGTACAGAGGACCATCCTTGCCTGCTGACCTTACTGTATACACAGGCAGATCTCCCACTCGACCAGTAACCACATATACTAATGACTTCCACTTTTCTGCCAGTTTATGTTTCCCCAATTTCTGACCAACATACGGTCCCCAACGTCCAGCATTGACTCTGTGACATGCTTGTCAAAACAGAGCTTGTTTCATCCTGCAGCTTTGGCAACATTTATGGAAGCTAGATAATATCTCTCCTCAAGATGTTTTTTTAGGTTTTGGGTCCACTGAGATAGGATTTCAACTAAGTTTTATTCAGTGGCTCATTAAATACAAGATCTATTGGCAACTGGGGCTGCATTCCAAACATCAGTTCATACAGGGTGAACCCTGTAGCCTCATGCTTGGTGCAATCGTAAGCATGTACCAACGGCCTTCAAAACGACACCAATGAAACTTTTCTGCATCTTTAAGGGTACCGAGCACGTTTAAGTGTCAAGGATCCACGCGGGTTCAGCACAAGGGCATGGCATCACGCAGGCAGGGAACAGAAAGTGGACTCACTGGCAGCTCAGAGGACAAACAGGGATTTATTAACAAACAGAAGAAACACTAGAAATATTGATAAAACAAAATCAGACCAGGAGGGGTGAAAAGTAAAAGGGGAAAAACAAAGACTAACTACAAATAGGCAGGTAGGCTACACACACATACATACATACAATGAACCACTGGGGAACTGAACTGAGGCATGGACATTACTAGGGGTAATGGGAGTAACACAGGACAGGTGAGACTAATTAACAAGGGTTGGGAAAACAGGCCACAGATGAAACTAATACTCAGAAACTAAACAGGGAAACTCGAAACTGACAAAAGAAATAAGGAAAACAGAATTTAACACGGGGGAATAAGAAAGACCGGTAAAACAAAATCAAAGCACAAAGCAAGAAACCAAAACAGAAAACAAGCCACAAGATCACAGGAACTAGAAAAACTGATGAAACCAATGAAACACGAGAACAAAATACAAAAACAGGAGGTGGGGTTCAAACACACAACAGGGGTTTAACTGATACCCACATGCTCAGTCTGTTGAGGCATGCAGCTGACAAGGAGCAGAGGAAACATTACAGACTGACAACAGGGGAAGACTGGGACAAACAGGTGCTGACCCTGACATTACGAGGATCCTTTTTAACCACTAAACTGGGTATCCTCTTGGAGGTATGGAGTGGTCTGGACCTTACAAATTCTAGTCAGCAGGCATAACTCCTTAATGGTTCTGGAGTCAAAATCTGGGCCCTGACTGCTGTGTAACCTTTCAGGAAACCCATAATGCTATAAAGTTCTCCCAAAGGCACCTGACACCTGTTCTGGCCTTTTCATTAGGGATAGTCACAGCATAATTCATTAAAAAAATCAGTTATGATCACGATGTCCCTTGAATTACTATGTAAGGACAACAAAACCATACAAACAATCTCAAGGGATCTGGTAGATTAGATATTAACCAAGGCAGCGGCCTTCTCTGGCAGTGCTTTCCTATTTACACAACCATCACAGGTCCTGTGGTCTGTGCTACAAAGCGGGGTTACTGGCTTTTTGGGGTAACTTGTCGGATTTAAGTAGTGTGGGCAAAATGTAAGTGAGCGAATATGAAGTCCATTTAAACTGTGGTACCTTAAATCCGACAAGTTACTCCGATAAGCCAGTAACCCCGCTTCATAGTACAGGCCATAGATCTTCTACTCGCTATCAGCTGCCATCCCAGGCTAGTACAACCAGGACCTTCCGAGATCGAATGTGCAATCAACCCCTAGATGGCCCATTTCGTCTTGTAATTTAGACATGACAGTACTTCGCACTTCCTCTGGTAAGACCAGCTGATGTTGAGTTTCCCCTCCATGATCTGTAAAGGATTCCTTCCCTCAGTTCCAGCTTGGTCCATTCTCGAGGCATAAGGGGTAGATCAGGTAGCTGCTTCATGGGTCCGGTCCATCTGTGAGACTCACCAGCAGGACCCACCTCCTACCCACTTTCCCCTAACCCTAACCCCCATCATTTCTCTTTTCTGCCATTTAGTGGGTTTCACTGGGTTCACATCTTCATAAGCTCAGGTCATCCAGGATCTCCAGAACTGCTAGAGTACTCACTTGTCACTACTGGTGGCCTGGATGGACGGAGGAAGTTGAGGACTTAGGCAAACATCAATCCCCTGGCCGGTCAGCTGCAGCCCTTACTAAAGCTGAGTGATATTATCACAATATTTTTTTCTGTGCTGATCAATTTTGATGATAATCATAATGTAGATTCATATTACTGTTCCAGATTGTAAAGGGAATCTATCCTAATACAATCCGAATAAACGAAGAATATTAATTTATTTTTAATTTTCAACAAATGGTACATAAACCATATACATACAATTCCCTTAAAAATTAAGAAAATGTATTGATTTTCAAATATTCAAAAAAATTGCTTGTAGTTGTTCAAATTAACAAGGCAATATAACAATATACTAACAGTGAGCAAAATTATTTAACAGTGCAAATATGTTAAAGTGTGAACATTAAACAATGCTACCCAAGTCAGCAGTACTGACTGCAATAAGTCTGACTGGAAAGTTTTTCAATTTTCAAGATTTAAGAATAATTGCACCTATACTATGTCAAATTAACAATGAAATGTAATTTATTAGCATTTTTTAAAAAGTGTACAATAGTTTAAATATGTACATATGATAAATTTCAAACATAAAACAGTTCAAACCAAGTTCGCATTGCTGGCAGCAAAAATATCTCCCTTTATTCTCTACCAGTTGTCAGTTAGAACAGTATCCAAAATAATTTGGGCTTTCTTCCTGTTATGTAAATGAAACACAAATTTGCTTTTGCACTCTGCAGGTGGTTTGCTAAGAAGACTAGCGTGGTCACTGTCTCAGGCTTGGTTGATGCTCTTTTGCAGGTGACAATGCTGTCTCCTGTACTAAAAGCCCTTTCTGAGGGTGTACTGGTGGCAGGAATAAAGAGGTAAGGCTTAGCCAGGAGCAAGGGTGGTGCTAGAGATTTTGGATCCTATGAAAGCCTGTCACATTGGGCCCCCAACCCAGACCAAATCAATTATGTTCATGTATTAATTTTTAGGGCCCCTGTGGTCATCCTAACATCCCCCCTTTACAGTGCCCTGGCCAGGAAACTCACTTGAGGAAAGGCAGTTGTGTGGATTCTCCACCATTCAAGAGGGTTGGTTTCACTGTCCACAGAAGGAGTTAGGAGGTAGTTTTCGTGTTCAGCTTTGGTCAACTTTTGGTCTGCAAGTCCAGCTGCTGCAACAGAATGGGGTTCTTGAAAAAGGTGCCCAGTGTCTTCTGTTCTTTGGATGGTGCTGGTACTCCTCTCTCAGCTCCCATGAAGCTCTGAACCAGTAGCTGAAATGCTCTGGCTTTCAGGGCATCGGCCTTCTTAGGTTTCACGGAGGAGGCTTTGAGCCAAGGATCAAGGAGGGATGATATGTCCAGAAGGTCACGTGTCATCATTTGTCCTACATGTAGCAAATAATCATGGTTTTAATGTTCTCTGTGAGGTTTGAGTCCTCCTCCTCTGGCTTCAGGACCTCCTCACTGAGCAGGTGGAGCCCAGGCTTCACATACGACACTCCAACATATGAATTCACACAGTTGCATTTTAACTTGTTATATTGCACATCCTTTCTACTTGTAGTCTGCTTATGTAAAGTCCATTGATGTTTTCATTTATCTCTTGCATATTATTTATCTTGTATATCTCTTTGTGTGAACACCTGCACCAAGAGGAATTCATTATACAATCAGTATGGGGTGAACAATACAGATTCTGATTCTGATTTCACTAAAGAGTAATGTCCAATAATTTTTAAGATATATTAAGAAAATATTAACAATGCCCTCCTACATTGCAAGCATTTATGTGTAATAAACTGAATTTCCAAAATGAATTTTCTATGATACCTTCTAGTGGAATAGTTTACTTCAGAGGAAATTCCATCAGAGCAACCAAAAGTTGAGAACTGCATTGGTATGCTGAGAGCATCCCCGACATCTGCCCCACATTCTGGCTTAGTCTTCCGCTCCACCTCCTTCCCTGTGCTCCATCCCTTTTCTCAGGGATCTGCTGGCGAGTCACATTACAGGGCTGCGATCACCATAGCAAAGTGGGAGATCCTTACACTGGGAAAGCAGATCAAACACCTTTATTCCCCATGACTGGCGAGCCCAGTCATGGCCTTCTTCAGTTGCCTCTACTCATTCTTCAAAAGGGCAAAAGTAAGTAGCAGTATATTTTTATCCCAGTAAAACACAGGAGAACTTGTTGCGTTGCTAGGCATCATGTTGCCAATTTGCTGGTGAATTTAATTTCACAGCATTAAATATGTTCCGTGCAAGTTGTTGCATATGTGATCTATTAATTTGGCTTGAAATTATGTGCTGTGTATTGAATATTTTGGTTCGGGGAAAAAAAGACACATTTGCTAATTTTCAAGATTTCTCTAAATGTTTCTTTTTTTAATTCTTATCCTCCTAATGGGTCGAAATAGGCAATAGAAAGGCTACATAATAGGGGTCTTTATAAAGCTCATATTTTTTCATGTTAGGCGTATGTGGAACATGTGACTCCCAAGAGTAAGCACATTCCTGGCAACGTTAAGTAGGAGTAGGAATGGAGTGAATGCAAGCCTGTTCCTGGCCAGAGTACTCACAAGTAAGGGTTGGTTAGCCCACAGTTGCTGTGGCAACTGAATTTAAAAACTGCTGTTTATTTAAAATACAACATGCATAACGGGGCAGTATCTGAAATAAATAATACCATCACTGCATTATGTGTGTATTCAGTGAACTGTACAACTGGCTGAGAGACTATTGAAATAAATGTAAACAGTAGTCCTTTTATTTATTATTAATTAGCTTCAGACTACAGAAGTGAATTATTTGAATTCAGGGAGGACTGCTACTAGTCTGAGACTCTATCTAAGTGTTTAAACATAGAAAGTGAACAAAAATAAACCTTGTGTTCATTCATATTATTTTACATTTGGTCTTATGCGGTTTCTCCCCCCTAATTTATCATACTTTTGTATTTAAGACAGCCCAAAAGCTTTCAGCCAAAAAAATAACACTTTCCTGTCATTTCTTATCAAAAATAAATTCAAAACTTCACCAATCACAGGACAATTTACATAAGGTCAATATGTACAAAATAATATAATGTTAAATAATTTTCTAGAACACAGTCCCTTTCATTATTTTTTTTATAATAGAGAACCCAGAATTTTAACTCTAATTAAATATTTAAACATTAAAAGCATGAGAATAATTATACATTATCTTTTTAGGACCTGACCTTGCCATGGAATCATAAAGATGCAGGTAGAGTTACATAAAAGTATTCCTATCTATCTATCTATCTATCTATCTATCTATCTATCTATCTATCTATCTGTCTGTCTATCTATCTATCTGTCTATCTATCTATCTATCTATCTATCTATCTATCTATCTATCTATCTATCTATCTGTCTTCCCATTAAATCACTCAATATTTGGAAAACATGAAGAGTAAAAGGGAATGACGTTACAATGGGAACAATCATGCCGTCTTCATATGCTGAATAATTATCCATCCATCCATTCAGACTCATTGTCGCAGGTGTATAAAGTTAAGCACCTAGCCATGCAGTCAGGTTTACAGACATTTGTGAAAGAATCGGTCATTCTAAAGAGCTCAGTGAATCAAAGTGTGGTGCTGTCATAGGATGCCACCTTTGCAGTAAGCCAGTTCGTGAAATTCATTCCCTGAGTAAGTGGTATTATTGCAAAGTGGAAGCAGTTAGCGACAACAGAAACTCAGCCACAAAGTGATAGGCTGTGTAAAGTAACAGGGTCGCTGACTGCTGTAGCGCATAGTGCACGAAAGTCACCAACTCTCAATAACTGCAGAGTTCCAAACTCCCTCTGGCATTAACTCCAGCACAAAAACTGTGCCAGGAGCTTCATGGAATGGGCTTCCATGGCCGAGCAGCCGCATGCAAGCTTCACATCACCAGCAAAATGCCAAGGGTCAGATGCAGTGGTGTAAAGCGTGCTGCCACTTGACTCTGGAGCAGTGGAAATGTGTTCTGTGGTGTGACCAATCACGCTTCTCTGTTTGGTGGTATGATTGATGAGTCGGGGTTTGTTGGATTGGAGAATGTTACCTGCCTGACTGCACTGCACCAAACGTAAAGTTTGGTGGAGGGGGGATAATGGTATGGGGTTCTTTTTCAGCGGTTGGGCTAGATGCCTTAGTTCCAGTGAAGGGAACTCTGAATGCTTCAGCATATGAAGACATTTAATTCTATGCTTCTAATATTTTGGGAACAGTTTAGGGAAGGCGGCCCTTTACTGTTCCAGCATGACTGTGCCCCAGTGCACAAAGCAAGGTCCATAAACACATGATTGGGTGAGTTAGGTGTGGAGGAACTTGACTGGCCCTCACAGAGCCCTGACCTTGAAAATGGGTTTTTCAAAAGAAAAAACGGATTACATAATCGGATTAGATCATGTAATGCAATCTTGGTTTTGATCCGGCTCAAACCTTTAGTTTGGGTTTTTCAGAACTTTTTTGTAGGATTTGGATGACTTTGATCCAAAAAATCTGGATTAAACTGATCCCATCAGAAGGGTGGATTCAGCGTGGATTTCATGCCCAAAATGT
>JABFEA020000041.1:1325723-1348167 GCA_019775915.2 Cyphomyrus plagiostoma | reverse complement strand
GTGGGTAGCTCTGTTTATAGACACCATTGGGGTTTGGAATTTTAATTTTGCCTTTTTCTCATTGTGTAAAGTTTCCACCACCACCCCCCCCCCCCCCCAAAAAAAAAAGATACATACATACATACATACATACATATTGCCAAGGTATTTTTTCCCTTAGTCCAAAGGCTTGCTGTTAGGTTAAGTGATGTCTCTAAATTGTCCATAATATATGATTGTGTCTGCTTGTAAGCATGTGCCCAATATGGACTGGCATGCCCCCTCCAGGGTATACGCCCCAACTTTGTGTCCTGTTATGGACTGGGATAGGCTCTAGGACCTTCATGACCCTGACCAAAGAAAGTGGTTGGAAGATGGATGGACACATGAGCGGATGGACGGATGAATGAAACATTGTGAAGTTGTTAAATGTAGACATTTCCATGCTGCGTGATATAAAAGATACGGCTGTATTAGAGTACATTTATAAATATAAATACATTTATAAAGAGTCACGCACAAATGTAAAGTGTTACAATCATAGAATACTTATATGTATAAAACATGCATGAATTGGTGTCGCATAAACTGTGTGAGATTGCATGTTGTAACGAACCAGCTTCCCAACGAGAGTATCCGCTGCCTTGTGCCCAGTGCCTCCTGCAATAGGCTCTATGCTGATTACAACCCTGTACAGAATTCAGAGATTAACATTAACTTTTACTCCACTCAGAGAACTCTCATCCAGTGAAAACTGTTTCATTATTAATGAAGATCATGTGCATCATTGCATCTGTACAACTGTAAGGAATCCATGTCAATGCAAAGTTTGCATCATTCCTTGATAATTTCTCAGCCATTGTGCACGCCCTTGAGAGAGAGACTGAAGCATTAAAATTGTCAACAAAAGTTTAAAACCTCATTTATGACATTGGTGATTGGTGATGTGCTTAATCTGAATCTGTGGGCAGTGCAGGAGGGTTATTGATCTGTTTGCATAATGATCTGTCTGCCTTCTGTCTGTGTCTGCTACTTAAGTATGGGAAGCTGTTTCAAGATGCTATCGGCCACACTTCAACGCTTATATCATTTTTTGGAAAAAGAAAAAAAAATCCAAGCCAACAGATCTCAGTTCAAATGTAATTGTAAGATCTGGTGGAAACATACATGGCCTATTCCAACAGTTACAGACAACCTTTTTACACCAGAGTTTTTTTTTCCCTGGAATGAAATAAGATAACACTTCTTGCAAGTGACACACCTTTTCCTGTCTGTTCATCTAGAGCATCCAGGAGAAATTCCCAAAAGGGCCTCAGTTCATCCTCAAACTATACGCATAGAAAGGAAGGAATGTCTGTCATGGATAATAGTTTGTGATGAGGGAAAATTTGCGATTTCGTCTGTGCATTTGTTATGACAGTGCAGCCAAAAAGGGAAGTGACTGCACTGTAAAGTCTGAGCATGTGAGATGCAGGTTTAGTCTCCTCCTTAGAAACTGTATCACAAGTTGCTGTGATATCTCTTTTGTTAACCTTATGTATGAACTTTCCTTTAAATCTTACTCCAAAGCAAAAATGACAGTCAGAAAATACTAGCAGTGCCTGTTTAAAACCCACTTTTTCTGCTTTGATTATTAAGGAGGGTTCACATCTTTTCTCTTGAAATAAAGAATCTAGTTCCAGTTTGTGGACTTTCAGAGATTCGGCAATTCCTAGGGCTGAAATGAATGTATGTCTGTGCGGACTTTCATGGAGTACTCACTCTTCTAGGAAGGGCCATTCTTGTATATAACCCACAAAAGGAGGAACTGGAAATGGATGATGAGATAGAAACCCAAAATGAAACCAAAGCACATTGTGAAATTCATTTTCATTAACGGCATGATCAGTCATTTCAAATGAGGCCCGTTTTATGGTTGTGTAAAAAAACACTGGCCAAACAATGGGAAACATAAATTTTAAATCGTTAACATAAGATGTTGTTTTTTTTTATGTTATGCTATGTTGCTTGGGTCTCTAGTTTGAGGAGACTTCGGACACACCCCTTTCTTGGGTATGTAAGCAGTTCAGCCTCACTGGAGGAGATGAGGGGGTAATTTAGGAGGGACATTTGTTCATAAGGAACCAGAGGGTTTCCGGTATGAAGGGGGTCAAGAAGGGCAAATGTTACAAGGAAGGTACAGTTTTTTGTTGGACTAAAAAATAAACTGAAACCCTTTACTGGCAGCCTTACTCCCAAGTGAGGGTTTTTCTCTGGTCATCTTTGGAAATATTCCTTTTGGATTTATCTGTCACACTTTAGGGCTTTACGAATATATATGGAATCTGAAGTTTTGAACTTCTTATTTTGGGCTAGGCTCCTATGCCTCGTTCTCAATGACCAGTTATAAAAAGGCAAAAATTCTGCTTCACAGAAATGGTAAGTCGCGCTTGTTGTCAAATTAATATGACATTTGTCAAAATTGGCTGTTTAATATATTTGCTGTTGCAAAACAAAATTAGTTTTAACATGTTTCATAAATAATCATGAGAAAATGCTATGGGTTTAATACATACATAGTAATTACATTACAATTACAATTTAACAACAGAGTGCAATTATGCCAGACATACTTGGTATGTTTTTTAAAGCTTTTCTTTCCTATTCTTATGAATAAAAGTAATGGTTAATTTAATTAGGATTTGCACATTTTCATTAGCCTTCTCATTAGGCTCTACAGACTAACCTTAATATTATGGTGTCTCTCTCCTGCTACTTTAATTTTTTGGTAAAAAGACACATTTTCAGCTAATGTAACATGAAATTGTTGTTCAGTTCTCGATGTGTGTATGATAGAGACTACTCTCACTGATGTTAGATGATAATATCTGCTGCTAACATACTCTTCAGCGTTTACTGAAAGCATATGTAATCCTTTCTTCTGTTTTATGCAGCAGTTTAACAGCTTTTGTTCTCTTTGGTGCGGATGGCTTCCGTCACTTTGTTCTGCTCAATATTGAAGCCATCTCTAGAAATTGGGAGCGCCCAACCAATTTCCCAGTGTTGCCGTACATGTTTAACTTGGAAAGAATGTTAACTATATAATAATTTACAGTAGATCAGCAGTACTGTGCATTTTGAACGTCTGGTCATCAATGGTTTACATTGTAACCGTGCCAGATTCCCAATGGGAAGTCGATGAGAAACAATGGGACCCATACATCCAGCACAAACAATACCCATTATTCAAGGGGTGGGGAGTGGGGGGCGATCAGAGGCCTGCTGTCAGACAGACACATTTCCTTCCCTCTTGTGTAGACTTACAGTCTTGTAGTATTACCAGTATCTAAGATGAGTAGATACTGTTCTGTTTATCCCGTGTTCAACAGTTGGGGTTGTACAGTGCAAACCTGGGTAGAGGAAGGGCTGAGAACATTTGGACTGGCTGGATCAGTATGCGTGTTGTTCTGTGGAACTGCCTCCATATGTTTCGACTTGGCAGTGTAGAGAAACTGTTCTTTTTAAAAGCTATTTAATGTTTTGCATGGTTTTGAAACTAATATAAATGTTGCAAGTTATAAGAACCAGATTACACTGAAATGGGAACTAGATTGTTGTGGAGGTTTTTCCATGTTGTTTCTGTATGGAAGGAAAAAGATGAGGATATAGGAGTCTAAATACATCCTACCTGAAAATGCAGATTCATCATTAATTATGTTTCCAGCTGTTATCTGTGTTATAAGGAATCCATCAAAAGCCTACAGAGAGAAATACAATGAACATCAGTGCCTAGTTAAGTGATAAACATAGAATGTAGTTACAAGACGTGCAGCACCATTCAGAAACATTGTCTTGTAAGTCAACGAGCATTCCCACTCCAAGCGACTTTCACGTGAACCATTAGCCCCCCCCCCCCAAACTTCAACTTTGTGTCGACAGACCATCTGCTCCTCAGCTGTGGAGTTCAAACAGCACCTCCCTCCCTACCCTTCCCCCAAACACACTGGCTCATTTTCATTCAGACAAAACAGTGGTAAAGCATGCAGGCCATGGGGGTAACTCCCCAGGCATGGTCGGGGAATGGGGGGGGGGGGGGAAGAGAAGCTGATCTTGCTTTCTAGGTCAAGTATGTTGTATACAGTTTGAAATACTGATGAAAAAACAAATACAGAGGTTAACCTGTGAAGAAGCACTCCGATCAAAATTGTTTTCTGGTATTGATATCATGCTGATTATTATTATTGTTGTTGTTGTTATTATTATTATTTAGGAAGAGGAGAGGGGGAGTTTTGAGTCGCAGACAATTGAAAGCTTGATCTTACTGCAGGTAACAGAGAAAACAAATGTTAAAATTATGTCAAGAGTTTTTCTAAAACAGTTTAAAACATGGATTCACATCAGGCTTTCTTTTTTGAATTAGAAACTAAATTATATTTAAATATAAATGACATAGTATTGGTGAAATCGTACTCAAATCGTGAAATTAATTTTTATTAATTTTATTAATTTTTAAATAGACCTTCACATAATTTTCTGATTTCATTCAGGCTCAGTGTATTAGTTTACTTTTTATTACTTTTGACAGTCTGAAACACTGCACAGGTTTTCAAAAACTCATGAAACTGATGTTGCTTCCCTTTCACATGTTATTTGTAGCGTTTCATAAAACCATATATCGGTAAACCTGGAACGAAAACTTTTTCTTCCTCTTCACGCTCTCACAGGAAGCTGGAAGGGGGCGGGCTGGGAAAATACAGAGTTACAATGGTCCAGACTGAATCTTTTTTCTGGTTGCACTGCTTTGAACAGTAGACATGGCAAATTTGTTCTTCTATTATGCTTCTTATAATTCTGGTACACAAAATTAGCCATGGGACGGAAGCACACCAATGCCAGGCACTGTATTATATAGGCAGTGTTTTTTTTTTTTTACTGTATAGGAATCATTAAGAGTCTTATTCACACTGGGAATGAAAGCGCTGTGGTTTTTATTGCTTGCCAGATGTCATGTTAGTTGACCTTACATTTTCTCTCCTATGTTGTGTATTGCTGCAGAGAGAACATTAATAACACACATTATATAACAATAACAAGCATTATAATCATACAATCATGCAATGTTTGTTATAAATATATATTACAGATGTTAACGTGTGTCAGGATGTTAAGGTATTATTCTTGCATGCTGGTTTTGAATGTTCTATGAATGCATTGTGAGGGAACAGTTAAGTGTTACCAACATTATTTTAACATTTTTATTTATTCATTTAATACAGTACTTGCATGCCTTAGTATTTGTGTAGTTGATTATAACATTGATAAAACCAAAATGGTTGTTTCTGTTTGTGTGCCAAAATATACCAGACAGAAATCGTACTTGTCCATAGATTGTTTGGATATTTAATATATGCTCAATGAATCCCCTGTTAAACCATACTTGATTTCTAAGGAAAGATGATATCTATGCAGGGCATATATTGAATTAGGGGCATTAGTCAGGCTTGGCCATGTGCGGGAAAAAGGTGTCTTTCATGCAGACTTTTTGGGCTAAATTGATTATTTAAGCTTAAAACAGAGAATGATATTACTCATCAATCAATCAATAGAATTGAAGTTGTCACTAGTTAGTTTCACTAATAGGTAATTATGTGACTAAACCAGAGTAAGCAACTAGTGAATTAGATGTAGGTTTGTCCTCTGTACAGTATTTTTAGTATTTTACAGTACTTTTTTTCCTACTTCGAACTAGATTCAGAAAGTATTGAAACACACTAAGTCATACACAAGTGGCCTTGATTACTGTTTCATCCTTACCAGGATTTTCTGGGTTGTAGAATGACTCAGTGGTGGAGTCTGACTTTAATAGGCATGGGAGGCGTGGGAACACATGGCTTTTTCAGGAGAGCTTGGCCTTTATGGTGCTCTGAGACTATGGGGGTTGTGGAATGTTTCTGGGGAGCAACATTTCGAGTCCCATGAAGAAAAATGAGAAGCGTATTCAGTCCGGCCATAATGGTTCACCAACTACAAAGTTTTTTTTTTTCCTTTTCCTTTTAAAGTTTAGAATTTTTTAATAATTCGATTAGGTTTCTTCAGAAAGAAAAAGAAAACGATAATTAAAATGTATTTATTAAAATTGATTTAAATTACTATTTGTCCAAAGTGATGAGCAAGTGAGGCAAATAAAAAAAAAAAGATTATTTTTTTCTTTGAGCTTTATTGAACACTTTGAAAAGATAATAAAAATCACTAAGATATGGATTTATGTGAAATAAGTCATTTGCTCTGTCTTTAGTTGTTTCAGTGTCCCCGTGTCTATGGTACACTTCTTGATTTCTTGTTTATTATGGCAGACGTGCAGTTTTCTTCTGTCACAATGATGAATTAGTCTCAGATTTTTCTGAAATTGTGTAAGTGAGTAACTATTAGTCAATCAAAACTCTGGTCTGTGTTTCATAGCAATGTGCTAGACTGCATAATTTCCCAGAATTTAGTGACAACTGACAAATGCTGATAAATTTTGCAGTTGTGGTTGGAAGTTCAACCGCGGAAGAAAATATGTTTCATTTAATCTGTTAGTTAAAAGTAAAGGACTCCCTGATATGTGTACCACACAGATTATTCAGATAAAGACCTCACATATGCTGGTGAGACACCGGTACACACCGGTATGGGCGTTTCAAGTCCTCCCTTGTGACTTGAATTTCCTGGTTAGGCTCCTGGCTCACCGCCCACCCCCAACTGGATAAGTGATTATGCAGGGAGCGGCAATGTCTGATGTCACGATTCAGTTTTTTCTTGGAATGTTGTGGCTTATATCACTCGTGTTGCTCATACGGTCAGTTTCGAAGGAGTCTGTGTCCCATAATTGTGAAATATGTAATGTATCAAGCACACTATAAGCAGGACATGAAATGTTTTTATATATGCAAATTCAACTTACCATAGGCCTGGATCCTGTGACACCTCTGAAAGTCACAGACTTTGACTTCATCTCATTTGCAACGTCAATAGCAGCTTCAAGCCCAAAAAGTCACTCTGTAGTTGATCAATTAATGATAGCACATCTCGATAATAGTAAGATTTGTGCTACGACACCCATATTCATGTCATGCAATTTGTTTTCTTTTCTGCATTTTTTTCCAGAATTGACAAAACAGTTTACAATTGGTTTAGAAAGACAAATAAATTCTGTAGTTAATTTTGATATAATATATACAGATGCTCCACTACTTACGAACTTTAAACTTATGAACTTTCAGGCATATGAACGAAGAGGACTGTAAGTCCAAATTGTGTTTGTTGGGCTCCCATTTCCTTTCCGCAACATCAATGAATCATAGTTCTTTGTATTTGCGTGTGCCTTTAAAATTATGTTGAATAACGACTTATGAACATTTCAATTGAGGAACGGCCATTTGGAACGTATCTCATTTGTAAGTAGAGGAGCGTCTGTATATTCTTTCTTCAGTTTGCTATATAACAGTATTGAAATTGAATGTCACAGATATCAACAACCCAACTCGGAAGAAGTTGGGACGGTACGGAAAATGCTAATTAAAAAAAAGCAGTGATAGCTTAGTTCGTTTTGCCTTGCAATCCATCACAAACAGTTTACTCTGTTTTAACTTCATTTTTTTGTAAACATACATACATTCTTGCCATCAACAGTCTATATTACATTCCAAAAAAAGCTGAGATGCCCATATCAGGCAAATAATCAGTTAAAAAAAGAAAATGATGTAATTTGAAACTTGATAAACTTGTAATTTGATGTTCAGCAGTCCTTTAGGAGCAAAGATGCGCTGAGGATCAGCAACTTGCCTAGAAATGTATGAGAACAATTCAACTGAGCATAATATGATTTAAAGATTGAAAGAATTTGGAGAAGTTTCAATGTACGAGCACAAACCTACGCTTGCCTGCAATCTGCAATCCCTCAGATAGCACTGCATCAAGAGCAGCAGTTTATTAAGTGACATAACTACATGAGCTCAGGAATACTTTGGCAAACCTTTCTGATACAATATGTAATTGAAGCCAAATCATATAGGTGCACTGGGCAAAAATGGAGTCCGTTTGTTAACAGTTGACTTCTATGGGCTCCTCGAATGAACCATCACAGAGTGGAAATGCATATTGCGGCCAGACGAGTCAACATTCCTGCTCTTTTTTGGGAAGAAATGCATGTCATGTGCATAGAAGAAAATAACCATCCATACTGGTACCAGTAACTCCACAAGCCAGTACCTGTTATACCATGGGGTTGAGTCTGTGTCTTGGGTAACTGGCACTTCTATGAAGGTACCATTAATGGCAAAAATTGCAGTCAGATTATGGAGCAAAAATGCTGCCTTCAAGACAACATCTCTTCCATGGACACCCATGCATGTTTCAGCAAGATAAAGGCATGGTTGCGACAGAAAACGGTGTAGATGAAGGACTGGCCTGCCTGTAGTCCTGACCTGTCCCCAAGAGAGAATGTGTGGCACATTTTGAAAAGAAGAATGGGATAAAATTACACATGAAACACTACACCAATAAGTTGGTGTCTTCAGGACCTAAACGTTTATTAAGCGTTGTGAGAAGGAAAGGAAGTGTTACAAAGTAGTGCATTATTTACTTTGCAATTTGTCTTGGAATTTATTGCATGTGTTAAATTAAGTGTTTACTTTTGAAAAACTAATAAAATTAGTTTGAAGCACCAAAATAATATGCTATTACATTGTTTCTAGGTCAAAGATCATTTACTTTCATTTGCTGACCACTGATTTTTGCTTTCATTTGAATTCAACATACCATCCCAACTTTGTAAAATGTTGTTGTCATGACATCAGATGTAAAACTATAATCAAAACCTGCAGGGCATTTAATGACCCTGGTGACATTTTATTTTTATTATTATTATTATTATTATTATTATTAGTATAATAATTTAACATTTTCTCTTTCCCTGGCTCAGAACTTGAAGCAGCGGAGGCATGCAGCTGGCTACGTGCGGCTGGTTTTCCGCAATATGTACAGCTGTATGAAGGTAATGGTTATATTTACTGTAAAATATGACAGAATATAGAGATGCTACATTTTTAGTGCAAGGATCGCTCATGAACTTCCTGAAACAATGTCGAACAGCGTGCTTGCTTCACAGGAAGTACTAATTAAAGCCAAACATTAAAGTTTAATATTTAATTTGACAGCATTTGATAGTGAGATGCAAGAAATGTTATTGGTAGATAAAATATTTTAAACGATGTCAATGCATAACATATCCTCCTGGATAATTTTACTGCTAAAACAGAATAACTTAAATGTTTGTTTTGCTGCTCAGACCTTTGCAACCCCAGTTAGGCCTAAATATTGCAGGTTATTATAGTTCACATGAAATTTGTTTTTCAGATGGCCAATTTCCCATTGACATCACAGCTGTTAAAAACGATCATGATTTTTTAGATGAAGACTCATTGAAATCATTATGCAGGTAAAGAAACACTTAAAAAATATATTTTTTAATTTTATTTCTGTTATGATACAACAAAGTGTATAATCAACTTGGTTACATAGGAGTGACGCTTCTAGGGTGAAAATCACAAGCTTCGTGGATAGAATTACTGACAGTGACTGTTCATACATCTTCTAACCACTTATCCTGGTTAGGTCTGTGGGGCAAATACAGACTACCTAGCTTTCAATTTAAAGTATAGCAAAGAAATAATGCACTTATACATAATTCAGTTCAATTCAATTTATTTTTATATAGCATCTTTCACAACTGTCACCCTAAGGCACTTTACATGAGTGTAATACATCCCTACATCATTTATACTCAGTAATTCGAAAACGGGGGAAAAGGGAAGACAAAGAAAAAAACAAGAAGAAAGAAAGAAAGCCAGGTGACAGTGGAGGACAGGAACCAAAAACTTCCACGTGGGGGGAAAAAAAATCCTCTGGAGGTCAAAGGTCAAACAGAAAGCGTGGATTTGCTTGTTAAAAGCAAGGTGTGAACTGTGATCAAGGTCACAGCCAAAGTCCGTCAATGAGTCAGTTGTCTGTGCTGACCTCTATGGGGGGCAGATTGAAAGTGGCACCCCTGATTTTACTAGTTCACAAGTCACATACATGATATCATACTTCAGTGGCACTTAAACAGAAGTCTAGCTCAGGATGTGGTAAGGAAGGGCAGAATATGGGTGGTCAGAACATGCGTGAACACATCAATGCAGAAGCACAGTCATGTAAAATAATGTTTCTGGTGTTTGGAATGAATTTCCTAAAATAATTCCTAGAATAATTCAAGTATAAACTAGAGAAAAGTAATCGAGTTATTGGTCACTTTTCATTTGTAAATGTTTTTTATGTTCTTGTCTTGAATTGCTCCATAGACAGTGTGGAGACAGACTACAATTTAGATTCAAGTGTTTAATATCCATCCATCCATTGTCCAACCCGCTTATTGTACTGGGTCGCGGGGGGTCCGGAGCCTATCCCGGAGGCGACGGGCACAAGGCAGGGAACAACTCTGGATGGGGGGCCAGCCCATCGCAGGGCACACTCACACACCAATCACTCACACATGCACACCTACGGGCAATTTAGGAACTCCAATCAGCCTCAGCATGTCTTTGGACTGTGGGGGGAAACCGGAGTACGCGGAGGAAACCCCACGACAACACGGGGGGAACGTGCAAACTCCACACACATGTAACCCAGGTGGAGACTCGAACCCAGATCCCAGAGGTGTGAGGCAACAATGCTAACCACTGCACCACCATGCCACCCCTAGTGTTTAATATGTAACACATTTTATAAATGAATGACATGAAAATTACTTTTTTACGTCACAGCCTTATTTAATGACTGATGATCAGCATATAGACTATGACACAAGTGAGAAAGCCTTGTTAACGCTGTCTGTAGTTAGAATGTCCTTCCTAGAAACTTCAGATGCAATTACTTAGAATCCAGTGTGAATATGCTTGTTTCTGAAGATGTTTTCACAGTTATATTTATGAAATACAATATATGTTATATTTAAATATTCCATATTTATATTTTGACCCAGGTAGACTTGGATTATCTATCTGCTGCATCAGCTTTTAGTTCTTACTGTCCTGTCTGTGTGTCCCATATGCAGGAGACTGAAAGCTCTGAACAACTGTGCCTCTTTGAGGCTCGAAGTGCATTTTCAGCCGAAGCAGGTGGGTGAAACAGAGAAGCTATTTCAACAAACCCACTTAATTGCCTGTCACGTCATTCCATTTTATCTTAGAATATAACAGCACATTTTGGCCTCATTTTATTGAAGCTTATTGGCATTGTTGATATTTTGCTGATATGAAGATCTACAGTCTGGGAAAGTGCATCCTCTAAAAAACACAATTTTGTATTAAATTGACGCATCCATGAATCAATCACAGAACAAATACGAATCATTTCATTATCAAGTTCACGTCATTATCATCACAGCCAGAGCTAGTCCACCCTAGTGCTGACATAGGCACTAGGAGGCAATTTCATTTAGGGGGAGCTAAATAGAAAATTCTGGTTGCATTTCGTGACAAAATAGTTCATCTTGAGCTGGATGGTTAGCAGCTCAGCAGAATCTCACCTGGGCTGATCACAGCAATATACCTGCCGCATAATAAAATGAAGTGTTGTGCCTTTGGGCCCACAATGTGGCATGCAGATAGGACACAGGGCACGCGTAACAGACAACATAAGGTGCCGCAATGGGCAACACAATATACACCATCCAGACGTGGGACAATGAAACTGACTAACATAATGTTTGAAGTTTCGTGCCTATATATGCGTGGCCTGGTGGCCAATCTTCACTGATTTGCACATGCCATCAGCAAGAGCAGCATGTGAAGGTTGAATTAGCAGAGCAACAGCAGAACTGCACATAAAATTATGCAATCCACATAACATAAGGGGAGACGTATCCAAAGATAACAGATTGTTAGTGCGTGTCTTGCTGACTCATGGGTTTTTTACTTAGACAACAATGTTCTGAGGGCAGAACGAAAAATGATTGGTTCAGAGAGAGAATGAATTAGATTGCGGAAGAGGTGGGTCCAAGCTACTGGAGGAGGCGGGACTAAGACATCTGAGTGGGGTGTTATGAAGGAGCGAGTCAGGAAACATTTTCCTCCACCAGCATCACTTAGTGACCTGGCCACTATTCTGCAAGAGGAGTGACTCAAAATCCCTCTGCTTACATGCAGGACTTGAATCTGTCATCCCAATGTCATTGTAATGTCTGTCATTCAAACTGATGCTGTATTGCCTGTAAAAGGAGGCCCTACATCATGCTAATAAATTATTGTGGTCTAATACCAGCTGATTCAGTCTCATTGTCTCACCTCAGTATAGTGCAAAAAATATGTACAGTACAGAAAACATAAACAGTGCACTACAGTTAACATACACATCATTGTAGGAGTTTATAATAAGTATTTTAATGCTGTTTGTTTTAGTAAATGCAGAACTGCTACTTTTTCTAAGCTCCTTACAATTGGCACAACAGTAAACATGGATTAAACTATGGATCATTATCAGTGTAGGTATATGAAATGCAGTTTAGTGTAATGCATTAATTAACTGAAATACATGAGATTAACTGTTAAACTAAGCTGTATGTCGGTAATGCAAACTGTTTGAAGAGTTTTGGAAAAGTGACTTAAGTATGGAGAAATGCTTGTTAATGATTGTAAAAAAAAGTGTGATTTGAGACTTTGAGGATAATAATAAAATAATAATATAAATTAAGTTCGAATCATTTTCTGCTGTTTTTCCCGTTTTTTAGAGCGAGGACTCGGAGGATGATGAGCTCTGTGCAATAAGTGACCGGTGGGCATTTCAGCGGGACAGTCAAAGATGGTCTAGGTTGAATACTCTCACGCCACCAATGACCCCAAAAATGGGTGTTTCCTCAGCTACTGAGAGGACCTCAGCAAGCTCTGAGAGTATCCTGAGTGACTTTAGTGACCTTGACACCACCTCAATCCAGAGCAGCAGTAGTCTGAGTAGCAGTACGAGAGGAACATCTTCCAGTCTTGTGACCACGACCAAACGACTGAACTCCTCAGGCTCCCCTAACAGGTCAACCCACAGCAATCAAGCAGACTGTTCTTCAAAAGGCCAGGTGTTTGCTGAAGACAAGACGAAGAGGAGCTCCAGATACATTTTGAAGAGATTTGACTCATTCCGGAAGAAGAATAAAGAAAGGGAGAAAGTGATTGTGAAGGAGAAAGATGTGAAACAAGAGCTTCCACAAGCTGCTGATAGTTTGCATTGTACACAGACTTTGCCTGGTTTGAAACAAACCTTTCGTGAGAAAAGCAGCTTAGCGGACTACAGAAGGGCTTATACAATTTGTAGGACTACTGCAAGACGATCCTTTACAGATGAGAGAATTAAACCAAAATATAAGGGATTCTATTTGGAGGATTACGAGATGTACCTAAAGGTAGCAAATTGGACAAAGCATTCAAGCAAACTTGGGAATAGACGAGAGAGTTGTGTGGTTCATCTTCCAACTGGCCACAAGCCAGGCACCTTTCCCAAGTCGCTTTCTATCGAAAGCTTGTGTCCTGAACACCATAATGACTCAAATGGGTGGCAAATGGACAACACCGATATCTCTATGGCTAGCACTAGTGAGTCGCAGGACTTTGCAGGGTTTGAACTGAGGAGAAATTCCTGTACTTCTCTAGGGAGTGTATATGATAATGTGCCAGAGGCAAATAAGAGCACTGACGACCTTAACTTGGAAGGAGACCAGGTTTTCCAACACCTGGATGATATTCTTGAGCATGTTCATGGCCTTCAGCATAGCATAGACGTGTGGTCGAGGAGAATCTGTCTAGACCTGGAAGACAGCGAGCTGGATGGAAAATCGGAGGAGCAGGGAGAAATCGCATATCCTTCAAGTCTGCATTTTGAAGAGCAGTCCATGTCTGACATTGGCACAGCAGCAAGTGACTATGGCAGCACAGGGAATTCACTGAATGAAACAGAGGATATTGACATAAGAGAACGACGAGATTCTGGAGTGGGTGCCTCTTTGACCAGACCCAGCAGGTCAGATGCTTTTAGTTAAATTACCTGCATCATTTTCCTTGCACATCTCTTTGCTGTTATTGTATAGCACCAACCAGCAGGAATACAAATCACTTAAACCATCTCTGGCCAAATTGCTGATTTTTTTTTTTTTTGGTTTCCAGGAAACTGAGGTGGCACAGTTTTCAAAACTCCCATAGACCTAGCCTGAACTCCGCATCACTGGAGATAAACCGGCAGTCAGCTGCACAGCTCAATCTTCTACAGAAATTCTCCTTGCTGAGACTGACAGCAATTATGGAGAAATACTGTGCGGCTAGTAAACTTGCCTGGAGCTGGTAAGTTTTCCACCACAAATGCCTGAATCATTCAGGCACTGTAAACATTTCCTAGCTACATTTTCATGGAAGGAACATCACAGATTGTAAAATTTATGATTTTACTATAACATTATAGAAAATATCCGGTTTTAAATGTACTGCAACATCTTGAAGTTAAAGTAGATAATATAAGTATGTTGTAGCCTTCTCTGTGTTTCTGTGTGAAGTTTGCATGTTCTTCCCATGTTGTGTCCTTTGTGTATTTTGGTTGCTGTAGCCTATTTGCAATTAGGTGAATTGCCAAAATTGTGTGCTATTGTGTGTGAACCTATGAAGGACTGGCATCTCATCCTAGCTACCCCCTGCTGCATGGTCCCTGGTTCCTGGTTAGGCTGTAGGAGCCCCTGAACCTGGTCCCCTGACCTGTGGCAGTGTGTGGCTCAGCACTTTAGGACTCTTACCTGTAATTGGAAGGTGGCCGGTTTGAATTCAGTGACAGTCAGACTGATGCTACTGTTGGAACCTGGAGCAAGGCCATTAACCCCCACTGCTCCCAGAGGTAGTAGACATTGGCTGATTCAAGTTTGCTTACACCTGTATATGTATCGGTGTATGTCATGGAGAGCAACATAGGATAGGCGAAAAGAACATTTAGACTAAAGTATTACTGTTCAATTCTGTACTAAGTTATGGAAGGTATGGCTATATAGTGGGACCTGTTATGAATTTATTCATTCGGCTAATGTTGGGTGTGTTCCCCAACGCATAGTTGGAACATGATACTGAACAATTCTAACTATTAAGGTTGTTAACGGGAGCTCTTGGGAGCATTGTTAAGTATCTTCATCCTCGTCGGAGTATTATCGAGTATCCTCATCCTCTTGGGAGTATTGTTAATTATCCTCATCCTCTTCAGAATATTGTCAAGTATCCTCATACTTGGTTACAATACTGCATCTTTGGTCCCCTACATGCTAAACCTATTTTGCGAAATAAAGCTCTTGCAAGTCTATAGACTAGCATAAGTGTGACCTAATCTCCTTTTCTTGAATACACAGGACTATTCCAAAGTTTATGAGGAGGAGCAAGATTCCAGACTACAGGGACAAAAACGTCTTTGGGGTTCCACCCATCCTGAATGTTCAGCGGAGTGGCCAGCCGCTGCCTCAGAGCATTCAGCAAGCCATGCGCTACTTGCGCAGCCGATGCTTGGACCAGGTAAAATCCAGTTGTCCAATCATACATGGTTTGTCGCAGATTTTACCATATGTACGGTTTTTTAAATGTATTTTTCCCCTTTTAAATGATACGGTTAGATTGGCATTTTCCGCAAGTCTGGTGTGAAGACCCGGATCCATGCTCTGAGAGCGCTGAATGAAAGTTCCCCAGATCATGTGAGCTACGAAGGCCAGTCAGCCTATGATGTGGCTGATTTGTTGAAGCAGTACTTCAGGGACCTACCAGAGCCTGTCTTTACCAGCAAGCTAACAGAAGCGTTCTTACAAATTTACCAGTGTGAGTTTTGCATCATTAGTTTTTCTGTATATATATATATATATATATATTTTTTTTTTTTTATTTTGTGTATTGTTTTTAATTTTATAGAATATTTTCTTCTTATTTTAATGCCAAGTAACTTTTTTTTAAAGTTAACAGTTATTAATGAGAAAATGTTCTTTGCCTCATTTAATTTCTCCCAGTTTTTAATTTCAATGTGCTAAATAGAAACCGTTCAGTAATTTCTGACTTCTCCCCCACCTGCATCTCATTCCAAGATGTCCCTAAGGACCAGTGTTTGCAGGCGGCTCAGGCCGCGGTCATCCTGTTGCCGGATGAGAACCGGGAAGTGCTACAGACCCTGCTGTACTTCCTTAGCGACATCGCCTCTGCTCAAGGGAACCAGATGACGGCGGGCAACCTGGCCGTGTGCCTGGCCCCCTCCGTCTTTCACCTCAACATCTCAAAGAGAGAAGGGAATTCGCCCAGGTAGGTTAGTCCACGGTGTCTTAAGCAGTTAAAGAAAATCTTTAAACTTATTTTTTTAGTAAGTGACTGTTTGCTCAGAAAAAAAAGACAGTTTAACATTATTACATGTGCGATTGATATTGATATTACAGAGATGAACAAGATTTTTTTTCTGTTCTCCAGTTAGTTACTGATCTCTTCCTGGACGACTAGAAGAACATAGCTTTGGTTCCCAAACCTCTCCTCAGCAGCACCTCAGCCTTTTTGTGCCTTCCTTAAATTTCACAACCAGCTCAATTAGTTAATAGATGAATTAATTAAATTAGCTAAGTAACCCGATGAGTTATTCATTAGCCAATCATGGCATGCTAGTGGGTGAGTGAAAAATACAGTTGAAACCAGAAGTTTACATACACTGTATAAAGAGACACCTTTTTCATATTGTCTGACAAAAACTTTTCCTGTTTTAGGTCAGTTAGGATTACTAAAATCATTTCTATTTACAAAATGATAAGAGAGAACATTTTTAGATGTTTTTTTTATTACTCTCTTCGTAGTCAAAAGTTTACATACACTACGGTTACTGTGCCTTTCAAACAATTTGGGGAAGCCCAGGTGATGATGTCATGGCTTGGGAAGCTTCTGATAGGTTAATTGACACCACTTGAGTTAATTGGAGGCACACCTGTGGATGTATTTTAAGGCACCCCTCAAAACACACTGCTTCATTGCGTGCCATCATGGGCCAATCAAAAGAAATAAGCTAAGATATTGCTGCAAAATACTGAGGTGACTTTAGAAGAGTTTTGGAAATGGTTACACCGATGCAATTCAGCAGATGCAATATCATAGTTTTACTCCAACATGAAAACCATTTAAACATAATTTTCTTTGATTGCCCAACACTGTACAGTACACTGTAGTTTATCTACAGCAATGTCTATTATTCATGACCCGGTTACTCAAGATAATCTGCAGACTTTGTAGTGAGCAGTTTAATGTAGGAACTATTTTCTTCCACACACCAGTCGTATCACTACGCAGAAGATACGTGCACGAGTTCCCCAGCGGAATATACTGGGCAGTGATATGATTGGTGTGTGGGGTTTGGTGTTAACGCCACAGAAAGAACGCCATTCAGTACCATTATATTCCAGAGAAGAGTGGCATTTCTACAGCCAATGTCTTCAAAAGTAGGCAACTCCCAGCAGAATAAAGTTCCTCTAAAGGATATTTTTTCAGTTTTGGGGTGCACTGCCCCTCTATGTTTATGAAAACGATACATAAGGAGCCCCTGAGATGGTGAAGGGCGGGGGGTGGAGGGGCTTTTACCCCAGGGCCGACTTTGGGCAGCCCCCTGCCAACAGATTTTACCTAGTGTACCTTTTGATCACAGATGATCACACAGAATTTCCAACAATGTACCAAGAAGCCGTTTGCTTCAAGAGTCAGTAAATTTTACTGACCCCCACCACCCCTAGCCCCCCCTGCTGTGAGACCCCTCCTCCTCCCCCACATAACATAGATTTTTAATTAGTTTTCTTCTGTTACAGGGTGAAACACAGGAGAGGCGTTGGTGGCAAACCAGATCAAAGGGATTTAAATGAGAACATGTCTGCTACTGAAGCACTTAGCCATATGATTATGGAGTGCAAGAAGCTCTTCCAGGTAAATCGGTTTTATAAAACAATTATGAAATACTGATTGTTTCAAGTAGCTGAAAACAATGCCATATATATATATTTTTTTCCAGTACTTAAGAATTCAGGTCCAGGTTTCTTAATTCAGGTCCAGGTTTCTTAATTCAGGTCCAGGTGACCATTTGTGCCACTTTTTTATCTTCTGATTTCTAATGTCAGGCTATCTTTGTGAATTAATTCATATTCATATACGAGTTGCATGTTTTATTTCAAGATGAGCAGGTTAGTGCTGTTGCGTTTAGCCTATCAGGCCCGGTAGGGAGTTGGAATTGTCTGAGGGTTGGAAAAATACTGCCATAGTGTATGCATGTGTGTATGTATGTGTGTATGTGCTCCACAATGATGTAATCCAGGGAGATCCCCTGCTTTACGCTTCATGCACCTCCCATCCCCTAGTATTACGTAAGCATTTAAAAAATGGAGAGATGGATACATAATTTAATGTTCCTTTATTTGTTTTGTCAGACTAGGATTAAATAAATGTTGAGGGTTTTTACTTATGAGGTGAACCTGATTGAAATGGGTGAACATTTTCAGCCCGTTGAACCATCAACACTCGGATTTAGCTTTTGAACTTATGGTTATTTGGCTTATCTTTTTATTCACTTTTCTATACAGTAGATTACATATAATAACATTATTAAACACTAGTAGTAACACCACAAAATCAAGTTATTTATAATTGTTTATAGTTCACCTGCAACCCTCAAGAGCAAAACTGGTTAGATATGGATGGATGGGACACTTTATGTCATTCATTAACTTTTTAACGTAAAATAAATGAACCATTTCCTTTCCTTGGCGGGGCAGATTCCACAGGATATGATGCTGCAGTCTCAGAACTCTTATGTTGCTGCTGATGCCCAGCCTCTTCCCCTCCACGGCACGGGCATCAATCTGAAGGGAGAGCCTGCAGATTACAGGGCCTATCTGGAGGACAGTATACAGTGCCTGCGGAGGGAGATGACAGAAAAGAGCAAAAAATGGCATGTCAAACCTGCCCCTGATAACACTGAACTGTCTTACAGGAAGGTAAAACATGAATGTGTCATTTCGTAATGCATTCGAGAGTTGATCGTTTGTATTCTGAGACAGGAGTAGTGTGGAGGTAGATTACTGGCAAGGTGAAAAAATGACAGCAAAGCGAAAGGGGCAAGCAAAGGGAAAATCCAGGAACGGGCCAAAGGTCAAGAACACCGGAATCTTCAAATAGGGTTGAGGTACAAAATGCATAGAGGCTAAGGCAAAGTAAGTAGACCGGTACCATACACAGCAGGCAAATGATAGTGTAAAAGACAATCTGGCAATTGAACGATGTAATGATATAAATACACTGAGGAAGAGATAATCAACGAGGAACAGGTGTGAGTGCTTCACTCATTAAGTAAACTGATTGGTAGTTGCAGTCAGGTGACCTCGTGGAGTGAGAGACTGGAGACATGCCCAGAACACAGGTACACCGAACAATGAGCCAGAAGACCACTAGGGGGCAGCAGAAACAGGACCAACCTTGACAGTATAATTTACTTGTATACATGAATTTTCTGGCCTAGGCATATACTTAACCTGTAATTATTATTTGTAATACTTAGATGAGGAGGGCATGCAAGTACGGAACAAACATGTTTAAAATTCTGAATTATAGTCCACAAACAGGCGATAGATTGAAAACCAAGCAGAGGCAAACAAACCTAAATCACGATCCAAACTGGTAGCCCAAAAGCAGATTGAAAGTCATAAAGATGATATGGGGAATACAGTGCTAATAGCCAAACCATTAGACAAA
The DNA here is from genome assembly GCA_019775915.2 of Cyphomyrus plagiostoma. NCBI lineage: Eukaryota > Metazoa > Chordata > Actinopteri > Osteoglossiformes > Mormyridae > Cyphomyrus > Cyphomyrus plagiostoma. The sequence continues at coordinate 1,328,377 of JABFEA020000041.1, read as the reverse complement.
GGTCAGTAAAACGAGCAGGGTTCAAACACAGAAACCAGATCACAAAACTCTCATTTAGTATGATAGATCACTTAATACTTCAGACGGGGATAAATGAGCACTAGGTGGTTTTATACCATGCCGGTTAGTCAAGTTAGTGAGCAACCAGTGAGAGTTATTAAGAGGAGGCCTGACTGCGTGGCTGGATGGATGTCTGGCTTGATGTGGGCGGACATGTTTTTGTCAATGTTTAAGAAAAGAGTTTAAACAATGTGAAATTCACCGGACTTTCGCAGGATTCAACTTAAATTTCTTAAAATGGTGAAATATATATATTTTTTAACAAAATGTATTATATTACTTTCAATGATAGAACTGAATATTTAAGAAATTAAAGAACTTTTTAAAAATTACAGCGCATCTACAGTTGGTCTATGAAGTCATCATAATTTATCATCACTTTCACTGCAGTCGGTTATGCTGGTATTTACTGAATTCATCTGCTGCATGATATATCTTTTTATAATTTTGAAAATGACTAGTTAATTTATATTTTTAAATAAATTTCATTCAGAATGACACTGTATGTTGCTGCAGTGTTTAGTTATGAGTAGTGTAGACCAAATATTTCTTGCAAATAATGGGTAAATTCTGTTAAATCATTGATAGGGGTATTCTGATATGTGCTTTTGTGCTTTATTTCTCTAAAATGACCATCTCTGAAATTCCTACCTATGCCTTGACTAGTGAAACAGGAATTTGATTGTTCCATGTGGTTCAGGTTGGACACGGCCACCCTTTTCGCCTGTGGAAGGCATCCACAGAGGTCGAGGCTCCACCCGCTACCGTGTTGCACAGAATTTTGCGGGAGCGCCATCTCTGGGACGACGACTTATTGCATAGCCGTGTGGTTGAGGCACTTGAGGAGAACACAGAGGTGTTTCAGTACGTGACTGACAGCATGGCACCTCACCCTCGGAGGGACTTTGTCGTCTTGAGGTACTACAGGGGCAATATTCTTTCTTAGGAGTGGAATTTTTTTCTTGGGTGGAAATTTAAGCCATATCCTTATTTTATTTCATTCACCGAGTTTTTCATAAAATGTAAATTAAGACCTCAACGGGAAACTTTTACAGTAGTCATGTAATTGTTACACCCCCTCCACCTCACTCCAGATTGTTAGCCTAATAGAAACATTTTCCGAGTTGTATCGAGTAATTATGGAATACAGTGTTTGTACATATTTCATTTTAAATATGTCAGTGTTACTGACAGAAAGAAGCAGAATGCTTTATTTTTGTGTGTTGTGGCGTGGGGGACATGGGTGCACTATATACCCCTTGGAGGGTGAAAAGGGTGCGGTTTATTTAGGAAATAGGGGAAAATGCACAAAAGCACCAGTTGGTGATAAAGTGGCTGTAATTGCCTGGTCAAAGGAAAGCACATCGTCCCCCAAGTAGACATGGGTCAGTCTTTTTAGGTCGGTTGTCCTACAAGCCAACTGTTAATGAAGCAGAGATAACTTACTTGGGCTTTCCTGTCTCTTCCCCTGCTAGTGCCTAGAGGATTCCCCCTTCCTCTATACTTATACTCTATATGCAATGGACTAGTATGCCATCCAGTGTTTTTTTTCCACTTGTCCACAATGTTTTACTTTTGTACATTTGTCTGTTAATATTCGAAAAAAAGAAAAGAAAAAAAAAAAGCAAGAATATACAGAACATAAGGCGCATTGGCAATTCAAAATTGTCTTTAAATCGTTGACGGCGTCACTTGCCTTGATAACTTCACAAACACGGGGTATTCAGGTTACAGCAGGTTTCAGCAGGAAATTGTCTGAAAGAAAGCTGGCCAGAACAAGCCCGTAGTCTTATGCTCTCCTTCTTTGGCAGATTGTTTTTGCACAGTTTTGAATTTTGCCTGCTGCTGCTATGTACACAGGGTGCCAGAAGGCTTTACCCAGACTGTATCTGCATGTTCCTACAGAAGGTGGCACACAGACCCAGTGCAGGGGTTCTGCCTCTTGGTCTCCTCCTCTGTGGACCACAACAAAGGGCCTCTGGAGGTAGGCCTTCGGGCTGTGCTGCTCACCTCTCGCTGGCTAATTGAGCCATGTGGAGCAGGACGCTCACGACTGACCCACTACTGCAGGGCTGACCTTAGGTGAGTATTTTTTTACTGCATAGCCATCGAGTGAAGATTGCCATGGAGTGGCAAAACGTGATCCAGGAATTTAACTTTTTTTAGTCTTATTAAATACCATAAAACCGACCACCAATTCAAACATTTCAGACGTACATAAATAAAACACGTGCAATTAATTATTATTCTGATATTCCCTGCACACGTATCACAGCAGTGAGGTTTGTGACCGTTTTGTTATACAAAATCAGAGAGCCAGCTCACAGAGTTCATTTCAAGATGAGTCTGTGCTCGCACACACACGCACTTACATGTATGTAACAGTTTTATTAATTGTAAATAATATATTGGTGCATCCATGTTGGTGTTTAAAGTGCACGCTAGCGAATCGATCTTGCGTAGTGTATCCAGAACTGTGCACACACCACTGCACGCAGTGTATCCACAACCCTGCATACACCACTGCACGCAGTGTATCCACAACCCTGCATACACCACTGCACGCAGTGTATCCACAACCCTGCATACACCAC
>JABFEA020000041.1:1296436-1308798 GCA_019775915.2 Cyphomyrus plagiostoma | reverse complement strand
TAGTTTTCCAGATTTATCCCCCTGTTCATAGAATGATTGTTTTAGTCTGAGGAGACTGGAGGCAGCTCTAAAAGCAGGCTGCTTGTCATATTCTGCTCTCAAAAGTAGCAATTCTTTTTCCAGTTGTGGATTGTTATCTTCATAAATTTTTTCTTGAAGAGTCCTAATTTTATTTTCTAATTTTAATCTCTCCTCACGTACTTTTTTTGATTTTGAGCCTGTGTAACTTATGTCCTCTGCAGAAAGCTTTAAATGCATCCCACTTAATGTTTGTGTAGTGTTAAGTATGAAGAACTCCTTTATCTGTTTTCCCATATACTCTACAAATTGTTCATCTTGTAACCATTTATGCTGAAAATACCATCTAGGAGGGTCCTTTGTCAATCTTTCATCCTTATATACCAAACAGCATGGCGCGTGATCTGAGACCACTATATTATCATAGAAACTATTGTGAATTTTTGACTGTAGTTCTAGTGAAATTAAAAAATTATCTATTCGTGAGAATGTCTGGAACGTGGTAGAGTAACAGGAGCAGGCTTTGGCCTGTGGGCTCCGTTCTCTCCATATATCCAACAATCTTAAATCTTTAATGAGGCGGTGAATAGTTGTTCTGCATCCCGTGTGTGATTGGTCTATTCCTGTGGATCTATCCATACTAGGGTTTAATATACAACTGAAATCTCCTCCTATTACATAGGATCCTCTAAGCGTTGATGAAGTGAGAAACAGGTCTACATAAAATTTTGGATCATCTATATTGGGACCATACACATCCACTAAATTTAGATTTTCTAATAATAAGGTACCCTGGACTATTAAGTATCTGCCCAGTCTATCCTTTATTACATTTTTCACTTGAAATGGGACTGTTTTATGTATGATGATCATGACACCATGGGGCACGAGATGAAAAAGAGGCTGTGTACACAATACCCTGCCATCTCCTCCTAATTTTCTTTTCATCCTCTTCCAAAAGGTGAGTTTCCTGTAGAAACACTATCCCGGAATCTATATCCTTAATTTTATTCATGACTTGTTTAATTTTTTTAAGCTGTTGTAGGCCTCTGCAGTTCCACGATACAAAATTTATTATTTTATTTACTATTAATGTTCTCGGTGGAGCTTTGGGGTCCCTCATCGGTCCGATACGGTGCGTTCGCTCCACAACAACCGCCGACTGTAGTGCTGGATCGCCCAGGGTTTCAGGAATCCACTTCTCTAAGAACAACTCTGGGCCCTTTCCTTCTGCTCCTTCTGGTAGATTTACTAGCCTCAAGTTATTTAAGCGCGATCTGTTTTCCAAGTCCAAGAGCTTGTCTTCTAGGCTTTTGTTGTTCGACTCCAGCGTGTGCACTTTAACCTGCAAATTAGCCACCTCATCCTCGGTGCTAGATATTCGTAGCTTCGTTTGCGACACTCGTTCTGTGCAGTCATTTATCTCCTTTCTCATGCTCTCTATCGCCGCAATAACACCATCAAGTCTCGATGAAAGTTCTGCCTTCATGGAACTTAAAGCAGACAGTATTATATCCAGCTTCATGCTTCCCTGGTCCCCGTCTGCGCTAGACGCTTCCTCCGCCATATTTTCATTTATGTTAGCTTTCTGTACTTCACCATCAGCTCGGAAGACCGATAACTTCGATTGCTTCGGCAAACTGCTCTTTACTTTACTCGATTTGGTAACCCTAGGCTTCACCATAACCACTCAATTACTTTGTTGTGACTTTTTTGTTCGCAATGAGAGCATCTATAGAAGGAATTACAATAGAAGGAGTTACAGCAGAGCGGAGTGAGACACGTCTTCTCAGGCGGTCGCCATAACCGGAAGTCTACATTTTGTTTTTAACTTTCAAATTTATCTGTAGCATCAAGCGACACTGTCCTTGTGGCAGAGGGGACTGGCTATTATTAAGCAATCTCTGAAAGTCATCTGAAGTGTACAATCGATACAACAGACATTTATATGGCTGCTGTAATTCAGAAAAGTCAGGCAGTATTTGGTCTATTCTACTATTCCACGCCAAATGTACTATTTTCTTTGTATGACTAGCCAGCGAAAGGGTTACAAAATCCCTGTTTTCAATGCTGCACGTGATATGTGTTAAAAACACGAGTACTTAAACTGCTTGCCGTTATTGGCAAGTAATGTGGGATATTTTCAATATTACGTTTCATTTGAGTTGATCAGAGTTGATTTTTTCATTCTCTTCCGTTCTCAAAGGTATTTCTGCAAATCTCTGTATCACTCCAATTATTAATGTGATGCCAAAGCAAGCCATATATTCCTACATATATAGTAGATTTCGTTTTTAACTTTCAAATTTATCTGTAGCTTAAAACGACACTGTCCTTGTGGCAGAGGGGACTGGCTATTTGTGAGCAATTGAAATACAACAGACGTTTATCTGGCTGCTGGGCCTTTTCAGTTAATGTACTCTTTGTTCCGTACAGTTACAGCACGTTTTCGTGGGCCAGTGGCGCAATGGATAACGCGTCTGACTACGGATCAGAAGATTCTAGGTTCGACTCCTGGCTGGCTCGAGCATTTTTTTTGTTCGACCAACTCAAATACGGGGACTTTTGGTCGTTCCGTGGTACGAGATCACGGTCTGTCCCGTATCAACAACAGTCGCGCGACTCGCAGCCCGGGCCGGGAGGGGATAGTAAATAGCAAATACATTGTATTTCCACATTAGTCGATAACTATATTAGTCAGTATATAATCGAAGTCATTACTTTCTACTGCGCGGATCCATTTAAAAAAAAAAAAAAAAAAGATCCAGAGCCGAACGCAACGCAAGCTGGAATTTCAATAAATAAATCATACAAAATAAATGTCTTTGTCATATGACGTAAAACTACAAAACGCCTACAGTTTTTTGCTAGCTTTTTTTCTCTGACTGGGCTCGAAGTTTCACTTTGCTGATAGAGCCGCCACCCGCAGTGAAAAATAAAATGCGGCGTCGCGTTTTAACTACTACGAGACGCGATTTCTTTTATATTTCTTCAGATCGAAAGTGCAAACCCTAAGCTTATGGGGACCTTATAAAACGCTTAACGTTAAAAAGGGTTAACGCGGCTTAATGTTCCAAAACGACCAATAATAACCAAATTTCTCTTGGACATATCTGACCATAAACATTCCCATTTGGCAAAAAAAGTCAAAACCGAAATGCCAATTTTGGTGATTATTGGGCGATGTTTTGAAGCATTTGTTAACGTTAAGCTTTTTCCTTAAAATATGAGATAACGTCCATACTCGGTTTTGATTTTTTTGCTAGACGGGCCTATTTATGACCAAATATGTCCGAGAGATTATTAGTCGCTGTTTTGGAACATTAAGCCACGTTACGCGTTTCACATAACTCTATTTAAAATGTCCCATGATCGGGGCTGTAAGCACATGCATTCTGTATGTTCTGCATGGAAATGCTTCAAGGGGTGAAAGAAGTTCGTAGAATTCCCAGTTGTAGTTAGCAATTTGTTTCGACGGAGTTTTAAGTACACGACAGCAGCTTGTTGCCTGTCCGACTTTGAACTGCAAAAAGTATCACCACGATACCGACGTCCTTTTACCTTGTTTATCCACAATATCTCCTAAATAAAAGATGCTGCGAATGCTGAGCTGCGTACGTTTTCTCCAGCAAGGCAGGCTTCCTCTGAAGCAGCGCTCATTTCTTCCAAAACAGAAGCGTGCGTGCTTCGGAAATTCAACCAATCACGCTGTCCGTAGGTTGTCCGTCCTTAAAACACTACCATGTCGTGGACTGGAACTGCGTTCGTCTTTTGTAAAGAAATGACTGTGGCTCACGTGTGCCATCTAGAGTTATTCCTTACTGATAAACGAGCGGGGGAGTTCCACCATCTCTCAGTCAGTTGGGTTAGATTCAGCTAGAAGTGGTGGTCGTCCGATAACTGTTTAGATAATGGCCATTTATATCGGACAATCATGACTTTAAGATGAAGTTAACCCAGCTGGTTGTATCGAAAGCCTCCCCCCCCCTCCTATCGCGTGCACGTGCATTCTCAGTACCGCGCTGTTTTAACAGCATTTAACTCCATAACATGGACTAAGAACTACACACTTGTAATGTCTAGGGCATAATGTAGGAGTAAGTGGATGTCAGTAGAAATATAAAGTCAGCCCGACCTTCCAATCCAAAGATAAGGGGAGGGGAGTGTACTAGCAGGGAGGAAAATCACGATTCAATGCCATCCTGTACTTGTGTAACTTCGTATAAACATGTTGTGTTGAACCACTGGTAAAACCACTGGTATGTGAAATAAAATCATGTAATAAATGAAAAATATTCACTCGTCATAAATTTGAGTGTCAGGAGTGTGAATATTCGAGAGCAGTTATATTAAAGTATCTTTTGTTTGTCGAGTAAACTCAAATTTTGCTTAGGGCTGACCAAGCAATAACACGGACGTTTACATGAAGATGATAAAATGGTGTGACAGACTTAGGTAATTGCCTTTAGAAACCTCAGGTTTGGTTGAAACCGTTCGTTTCAGTCCTTGTGAATTAACTGCGGCGCGGTACTGAGAATGCGCGTGAACGCGAAAGGCTGGGAGACGTCTTTATTGCTTAGCCGTATAATCTGTCGTATTTAAGGTACCCCGATTTACATGGATTTTCTCTTTGTTCACTTACTTATTTTCCATGCACCCACAAATCCTGCTTGATGACACAGGCCCCTGCTTCATGATACAGGCCCCTGGTTAACGATAAAGGCCCCTGGCTTGATGATACAGAGCCCAGCTTGATGATACAGGCACATTCTTGGAGCAGCATATGCTCGCATGCTAAATAAATGCAGCAACATGTAGCTCTACAAGTGAGCTTCCTTTCGTATAGTACAAGGCAGGTGCCTGGTAACGAGCGTTCCTAGGTCCGTCTTCAAGTCGAATTTGTAGCCAAGTCGGAACAGATGATATGGTTGCTATTTTGCGTCAGTTAGACGCAAAAGTTAGTTAAATGCATAATATACGGTACATATTTTACCTATGCGTATAAAACACCTACACCTATACATGTGAAATACTTAAACACTTCTAAATACACAAAACATCATAAACACAATATGGTACATAATAACATTATAATACAGTCATTACAAAAGTAACTACGTACGGTACTGTACCGAAGAGAGAATTTGGGTGTATGTGTGAAGGTATACAGTACTGTAAAAATAATGAAAGTTCTTAAAAAAGTTTAGAAAGAAAAGATAATGACTAAAGGTTAATACTTACCGTCGCTCCATCGCTGTCTGGCATCCTGGCAGCGGCATTCGCGACGTAACGTTACAAGAACCGCTGAGGCCGTGCAATGTTCTTATGGGCGTCACAAAATAGTGCGCGCATGGATTATCAACTATTCTATTCGAGTCAAATTCTCAATATATTGGGCCATATGTCCGTCCGTTTGCAAGTGCGAGTTGTCCGTCACTCGCACCTTATTAACCCGGACACTCACTGTACTAAAAATGAACCCCCAACTAATCCGCCTAAAATCTAAATCGACTTCGTAGTCGGCTATACCTCTTAAGAGTATGTCACATTTCAACTTAAGAAACATTTTTCATCGGACTAAAATATGGTCGACTTCAAAATGTAAAAAATAGTAAACTCAGATTTCTGAATTTTTAAGACCTTAATTGGTTCAACTCGAGTTTAAGACTTTTCAACAATCCGCAGACCCATGGGCGTAGCCGCCATTAAATATTTGGGGGACGTTTCCCCCTCACATTTCATAATTATTCGTTTGGACATCCCCCCCCCCCCACACACACACACACACACACACACACATACACATACGGCATCTAATTCATTAATACATTTCTTGGGGAGGGTCCCCAGAACCCCCGCCAGTGTGTCCGCCAAACACACAAAATGCTTCTGACGCCCCTGCCGCACACATCCCTAGACGGCCGGCCACCTCGATCCATTTCAACACACTGCAGAGGTTAGTGTGTGATTCATTAATTGGCTCCAGGACAATTCCGCTGGCCTCCATTAGGTGGCATGGTTGTTACACAGGCGAAACCCCAGCAGTTTATACTACAGTGGAAAAGCTCTTGGTCTATGCCAGTTAGCATTATGCTGTATTAGAAAGCATTTCTACTGTAATTTACAGGTCTATATGCCAGTTAGCATTATGCTGTATTATAAAGCATTTCTACTGTAATTTACAGATGCAACTTCTCAAATGACAGCAACACCAAGTGATGGGGGTGATGTGTGGCTCCTACCGCCAGCAATGAGTGGAGGTAATTCTTAGTAGCCAAGGCGAATCATGTTTCCTCCTCCTACCGAGATTCCAGTAATTCTAGGTAGCCACAGCCAGTCACATTGCCTTCTGTGGCCAAGTTTCAGGGCAAATCTTGGTAGTGACAACCAATCTTATTTCTCCCTCCTACCAAAAATGAAAAGGACGGCCCAAATGGTCAAGTAATTCCAGAGAACAATTTATTACGATAAACACTCCCAAGAATTTGGTGATTTAAGACTAATTTATATATGGGTCTAAATTAATCATTAATTAATCAATCATTTATTTATTATAATTAATCAATTACTGTCTATTGTATGATGAAATTTAGAATTTAAAACATTTTTCAAGGCTTGTAGGCCCAACATGGCTCCATTTAAGAAGACATTCACAGCCTTGCTTTGCCATGGGAGGAGTCAAACCACATTATTTCCCTCTGGTGAGAGCTCGTTGACTACGACCAGGAACGCAGAGTGCATGCTCTGCATCATGATGTCGGCATCAACAAAGGATGCTTTCGGGCCACAAAGAAAATTGTAGCACCAAAAAGGTACAGCGATATGAGCAGTTGTGCTAATTATCTCCCATTGCTCCAATACTTAGGCCTTCAGTAACCTATATTGTTTCTGGTCTTTGTCAGGTGCTTTGTTGGAGCACACAGTCCTGTACAGTGGCCAGACTGTAACAGGATTGTAAGGGAAGCATTTGTAAATTTGTGCCTGGAGGTTCCAAACCCAAAGTGCACTGATGGCGTCACTATTTTCAGGTGGAGGAGACCATCTAACTGCCAGAAGTGAACAGCAGCCGGTCTTAAACCAGCATACACCGTGTGTTTGGTAAGTGTGTTCAGCTAACATTTGGGTTCAGCTGAACTGAGAATTTTTTTTATGGCTTAATGATAAATGCTGACTAAGGTTATTTTTAAAACGTCTTGTTTCTGGTAGGCATAACAATTTAGTCAGGTGGCAAGAACGTGCTGTGCTGTCCGTGGACATCCCTCTCCCCAGGCCCAGCCTGACAACAGCCACCCCTCTACCAGAGCCCAGGCAAAAGGAGCCAGAGCCTGCAGGACCCCCTTCTGACCTGAGGCCAATTAGGTTCAGCAGATGAGCAGTTGGTTTGGTTTTAGTTATCATAATTTTTAGCTCCTGATCATTGAGTAATTCAAAAACAATAAGGGTGTGAGCATGTTGCGTTTGCATTAGTATCTATGTCCACATGCGTATTGAAATCTCCAAGTATTAAAATATTCCCTAAATTAATGACTAAGTCAATAGGAAGTTCCCCTAATTCAGTCAGAAACAAAGTGTTCGATCCCGGGGGTCTGTACACTATATCCACCTGAGACCCAAGGAAAAAAAATGCAGGTTATTTGTCTTTGGAGGAAATAAGACATCTTACAATTTAGTTTTTTTTCAAGTTTATTTTTATTTTTTAATGTCACAGCATGTCCTCTTTAGTGTATAACAGGAATAAGTATGTTTCCTTACATCAGTGAAAAGATAGATGCAAAAATAAAATGTCCACTACAATGGCCATAAATGAATGGGTGGGGTCTCAGGAGGATAAGAATATAGACTGGTGGGTCAGACATCATGTGAATTAGCGTTGCTTCAAATTGAGTTAAAAATAGTTGCCAGGCCGCCTCCACGCCCAGAGCCACATGGTTTCTGTACAAAACTAAACCAATCAGGTGAGGCTTTAACAACAGGAATGGCATCGGTGGGTCTGAGCCAGGTTTCTGTCAATAAGCACAGGTCAGCACCAGAGTCAAACACCATGTCATTGATAAGTAATTTGACTCATAATGAGTGAGCATTCAGTAATGAACATGTTATGATGGGTTTATTTTGTGGCCCATTTAATCTTATAAAGGGGATTGATATTCAATTCAATTCAATTCAGTTTATTTTTATATAGCGCCCTTCACAACAGAGTTGTCCCAGGGCGCTTTACATGGGTGTGGTAGTATTAAGTTATCTACACAGGAGTCCCCAGTGGAACATTTAACTCTAAGTCTTGGTCTAATAATACTTACTACATCTCACTCAATCTCTGTTTCTAGATAGCTGTTAAATTTCGGGGAGGCCATATGTATGAGCACCTGGGTCACAGTCAGACATGAGCTAAAGGTGAGAGAATAACCAGCCTCCGATTTATGGCCTGGTGCTGCTCTCAGTCAGGCATTTAAAGTATTTGCCCTGTTTTGGGATAGCATGACTGATCCCCGTTCCATTTGTAAAAGCCAGGCCATTCCCAAAAAGCTCCCCATTATCAATAAAGGGTGTGTTTTGAGTCTCTAACCAGCAGTTTAGGGATAGTAGCCCTATAGACTACATCCGCTCTACAGGGAATTGGAAAAAGACCAGAGACAATTAGAATATAACATTTTGTTTTAGCTTTTGTACACATAGAAATGAATGATCAAACCACATAAAAAGCTACTATAAGGATTATCCATCCATTATCCATACCGCTTTATCCATCTGGGTCGCAGGGAAGCTGGAGCCAAGCCCAGCATCTTCAGGCGAAGAGTATAATTAGATATTTAATATTGTTTATTAATTTTGTTATTCTGCAAAATAAAAATAAAATCACTTGTTCCATCACTGGTGTTACAGTACTGTTTTGACAAGGTATGACTTCCTTTTGATGAAATATTGTCTTTAAGAGTATCATACTTGGAATTGTTTGAGCAGGCTGGTATTTGAGCAGTTAATGCAAGGAAGAGACCCTTACATCAACCAGTAAGTTAGTAAGTGATCTGACATTAGCAATGAAAAAGCTTGGATGATTTTGCACTTCCAGAAATCAAATCAGTTGTCACCTCCATGGCTTGGTACGTCCGAAGGGTGCTGTTTGTCACCCGAGCTGCAGAAAAGGTCCACTGGGTTTAACACCACCCCCAGTGATTTACTACACACCTCAAGAACCATAAGGGGAGCTAAGAAGTTCATCACCCATCACCTCCCTGGCCATGACTCAGGGAGAAAGCCCTAGTCCATCAGAATCCCACAGAGATAAAAACAGCATCCTCCCAAGTCGCTGCACTGCTCAACACCTGATCCACAAACTACCTCTGGACTATTACAGCCTTCATGCTTGTCGTTATCCCTTTGCTTTTTTTTTTTAAGTTCTGTGTACTAGGAGCAAACACACTATATCCAGTTATTTGTATGCATGTATACTTGGCTGATAAAATCAGACTCAGAATAATATGTTCGTAAGTTCTCAAATGGTCAAACAGAGGCAGACAGAAAAGTACGACATCGCAAAGCTGCTATGTCTGAACATGCGGGCGTTTTAAGTAACGGTACTTATCTCAGCCAGAGGCCCTATTCCTCACCTTGCTATTGATCTTGATAAAATTTCTGCTTCTAGTTAACAGTGGAGTAAGAGTGAATAGAGTCCAGTCCAATGGTACATAAGGGCATTACCTTCTGAGCCCAGGTGAATCATCTGCAAGTTTTTGGATCAGCCAGCAGCAGACAGGGTGAATCAGGTGAGGGAGATATCCTACCTGCCGTGCCTGTTGTAGTGCCACACTTCAGGAGGAGACTGTGCCTGACTAGCACAGCTGGTTATACAGGAGGTATGAGATACCCATCACCACATAAGCGCTATAGATAATTAATTATAAACTGGTTATGTAAACCATTGCTCATTATTTGATAACCAATAAGACTCATAACCACTTAAGGAATAATCACAGTACTCAGAAAAGCTGTTCTACTTATGAATACAGCTATTAATACAAGATATTTTTTATCTGCACATCTCAACACTATCATGACGTTTTTCCCCACTAGAGTTAAAGTCGTACATCGATCCTTACATAGACCAGTAAGTGTCTATAAGGACAGCACACCTACTTACTAAGATAAAACTGACTTAACTTCATGTGACAGATGTTTTGTCTGCAGGTGAGAACCAATATATCATTCTGGTTAAATTTTACAAAGATGAAAAATCCCCAAAGCCAGGAAAGACTCAGTAAGAACTCACACAATTGAACATTTTTTATTCAAATTGCTAAATAGGTAAACTGTATTTCAGAACATCCCAAGAGTTACTCCACACAGGGTCTGCTATCAGCAGTGATTTGGCGGTGAGCCATTCCCTTAGAGCCAATCCATCTCGGGCTGATCTGGAAAGTCAGTCTCTGTTAAAAGCCAACATGTACTGCAGCTGCAGGTTGACTGTGGTGAGGGGAGGGCAGCTTACTTCGACCTCTGCCTCATCTTTCGCCTCTTGCGCTTCAGCCTAAATCACAAAGATCATCATCAACAGGTGCATGACAGGATCAAGCTGGAAAACATGAACTGCACAATTTAAGGCAAGAATAACATTGTAGTGATACATCCTAAACCTGGAATCGAAAATTACCACTACTTTTCCCTTAACGGTTATAGGGAAGTTTCATTTTTTTCTTTGCCTCAGATTTTCACTCTTGCATATCAAACGCTAACATTTAAAACGTTATAATATTCTCATAAAACCTTCAGACTGAATCCAACTGCTGTAATCTAAATTCACAGCACCAGCGCACTGGAACCTAAGAGATAGAAACCACTCTACAATTATTTTTAATTAACTGATAAGATGAATAAAATCATCATGCAATTTGCTTTCCATATACGAAACTATGGAGATCATGATATTTTGGTATAAAAGTGGTAATGAACCCAATAAAATCAGACGCAAATCATACCTGCGCATGCGTTTCTTCCTCCACTGAAAGACAAAAATTTTTGTTCAAAACAAGTGCCTCTAAGGGCTTGGCAAAGTGACGTCTAAAGATGCACTAACGTTAATTTAACACCTGGCACTTGGTGACATTAATAGTAGGGTACATTGCAGTTGTTCTGGAGTCGGCAACGCAAAATGAGCGCCAATAAGAACCACTATCAAATTCCAAATGTCAAATTACGATAATCTCAAATGTATACGTAAAAGCATTTAACATATAAGATAAAGTTTAATTTTGCTCGTGGTTGTACTTGCAGCTATTAAGCACCTCAACCACACACTATCACATGTATCAAAAGGCGAATAAAGTACTTACCTTAGCCCTCATATTGTGAGACACGTCTAAGGAGGAACATAAGTATGTTAATACAAACGGAGGATGGCTTTGCCTTCACACGGATTCATATGGATGTTTTAAGACACCGGTACCCCATGATTTAACTCACCTTCTTACAGAGGCGTCGACATAAAGAGGACATGACGTATCACCTGCGCGACTATTATATGGCGCAAACATCACGCGTCAGAGCCGTTTTAGGTAATGGGTAGTGTAGTTTTTACTCTGACAATACAACTGGCTTAAACACAATGACTCAAAACTGGTCACATGTTTCTAAACATGACAATTTGTCAAAGAGTGACTAGAACATATAATATGTGTTGGAAGAGAGTGCAAGTGCCATAGGTGGTCTGTTTTGTTACTCCAGACTAAAGTTCATGTATTTGAATACAACTCTGAAAATACCCTACTTAACATTTAACTGAGAAAGTCTTATATACACACCTTACTTCAGCAAGTCTTACAAATATAGTATATAAGTAATGTATATATAATATATGTAATGACTATTGTATAATACACTCAAAAAAACTTAAGCACCCAGAAGCAATAATCCAATTTGGATGAAATTTGGTACACATGCAGACCAGTAATAGCTATATAAATGATCTGATTTTCAAGGAGCTGGTATGTCTACTCACCAGACACAGAGTATACCTCTTAGATACGTTACACAGCATTACCAGCACTTGGCAGAGTGCGATAGGGGTCACATTGTGGGTTTGCCTGAGGCCAGGAACTCCGCTCGGAGTTCCTTAAGGCTCTGGATGCTGTGGGGCTGTCGTGGTTGACACGCATCTGCAGCATCGCGTGGACATCGAGGGCAATGCCTCTGGACTGGCAGACCGGGGTGGTGGTCCCCCTCTTTAAGAAGGGGGACCTGAGGGTGTGCTCCAACTATAGGGGGATCACACTCCTCAGCCTCCCTGGTAAGATCTATTCGGGGGTTCTGGAGAGGAGGGTCCGCCGGATTGTCGAACCTCGGATACAGGA
>JABFEA020000041.1:1282096-1293477 GCA_019775915.2 Cyphomyrus plagiostoma | reverse complement strand
AGTTCTCTATGTAATTAGCCTACTATGGCAGACAAGCAGACAGGACATGCAGGCCAGTGCAGCCTAGATCACCAGCATCAAGGACAGTAAGGCTAACATTCAGCTTAGCTGCTAACCTTAACCCACTTCAGTATTTACGGCTAACAAAGATGAATAATAACAACAGTAAATATACAGTTCATATGTTTGTAAAATTTGGCAGATTTGTGTGCACAACGCATCATTTTATTTATTCAAAAACATATTTAGACTCACCTGATGTCTCAAGCTCCACTGCACAGGCCAGGAGGTCTGCATCTGAGGGCTCTGACAAACACGAATGGAAAATATCAGAGTATATAAGTCTGAATAAAAGAACACTGGAGCTGTTCTGCATAAACTATATTTAAAGCTTACCAGGGGCTGTGGTGGGCATCTCCTTAGAGGAGCCGGGAACGACCAGGGAGACCTCAGAGGGCACAGAGCTGGGCAGTGCCCGCTGTGCATCCCCCGTGTGTGACACGTGTCTGCTGCCACTGCCTGATGGCTTCACTCATCTCGGGGAAGGAGTTGGCATACCTGTGTGCAGAAATGGAATGAGGGACCACGGCAGCATAGCCAACGTCATTCGACAGAAGCCACTTGAAGGTTTTCCCCTGGTACTGGCCAAACTGGATAGCACACTTGCTTACTACATAATGCAAGACATAATGAAATAAAAATCTATATATTGGTATATATATTTGAATTTTCTGGTCCACCTTAAATGCTTCATTTATTTTCAGCTATTTCTAGAGGCCCCTTCTCTTTTATTTCAAAACGCCCAAAAATCTGCCATTACCATGTTATAGTAAGTATAACAAATTGTAAGGAGCCTTATTTTGGTGAATTTTTACACTATATATATAATTCTATATTCTATATACAAACTATATAATTTTGCTTTAATTGCTGTCATTGCATTAATTGTAGTTCTGTCCACTGCTGCTACAAGTCAGCTGGGCATGCAGCAGTCGTCACTAAAAAGGCACACCAACGACCGCACTTCCTCAGGCATATAAAGAAAGCAGGGATGTAACTGCTCAGAAATGCATTGAGACCCATAGAGAATGGAGTGTTGGTGTCAAGTTTAGGAGGTGATCATGAAAAAAATGCTACAGTAAAAATTCACCAAAATAAGTCTTGGAACACTCTGTTATACTTACTATAACATGATCATGGCAGATTTTTGGGACGTTTTGAAATGAGAAAGAGCAGGGGCCTCTAGAAATAGCTGAAAAAAATGAAGCATTTAAGGTGGACCGGAAAATCCGAATAAGGAGCTGCGAATAAGGCCCAGTAAAAAAAGTATTAGTTTATCATCCCCGCCCGCGTGGCGAATTTAGCCCGCATCGATTTTTTAATTTATCTTGTAAAAGTGTATTTTCCTGTGTAAATTCCACTGCCGGCGTTCACAAATTTTGAATAAAACATTTTAAAAACATATTTTCTTTTCATATTCATTTTGCAGATCAGCCCATATGTCATACATCTGTTGCTGTTCCTTTTGTTTACTGTTGATGTTGAAAACTTATCTTCCGTTATCTTTTTTTTAAGAAAAAAAAATCGCCCTCCCTCATCACTTGTTTCTGATTGAAAGGATGATAAACTAATGATTATTTTTACCGGGCCTTACTGGCAAGAAGTATTATTAATAATAAATACTACATAACTTTTCTACACAAATTATTTCTATAAATTACATTCTGAGCGGTTACTGACATGAGCTACGGCTAATAACACTGACTACTTAACCTTTATTGCAAAACATTTAATCGATGGAGAGGTACGCCTTTGCACAGCGCATTTATTTCGCAGACTGCACATTTTAAAGCAATCGACAACATGCTTATGCAATATGACATATTGGATCGATAACATCAAACTAACGATCTGCAAGATACGAAATCAATCGGTTAAAACACCCGAAAAAAAAGAATAATAATGGGGTGAGTTTCTGCACGAATGCAGCAGCTTCTCGGGCTTACCTGTTACCGCTGTGCAGAATGCAAAATGAGTGACAGATGCGACGATAATGTCCCTGCAGTCGTGGTCTTCATTCATATAAGCGCGCCGGGCGGTGGGCGGACCATCGCCGGGTCGGCCAATCATGCGGGGGCGCTGTCGCGGGTTCGGCCAATCGGTCGGGACAGTTCTGTAACATTTCAGCGGCTCCGGCCAATGGGGAGCCGAGATCGTTGAAACATTTTTTTCGACGGGCGAGAGAGTTTGTCACTTTCTTTGTGTAACTCTGGTTCCGCTTGTACCTATGCTGGCTCCTTGGTAGCTGTATGCTTGTGATGTACAATCTTACTTTCTGCCTAGCCCTTTGAGTCACTTCTAGCTAGTGTCGGGTAAATAAATGAATGCGATTGCAGCGCCATTCTGTATTTTCTCATCAGATCAAACAACAAAGCATGTGCTGTTCATTTCACAAAGCCATTTCTGTACTAGCTATGTTAGTGCTTCGCGTATTATTATTATTATTATTATTATTAGGTATGGCGGGGGGTTCGGTGCAAGGATGAACGCTAATGGAGGATGTTATTATTATTGTTGTTATTAATATTATGAAGCGTGGTATTTTCGCTGCAGCAATGAGCGCTATTGGAGGATGCTGTCGTTGTTATCGTTATTACTGATATTTATGATATGGGCCATGCCGGGGAGGGGGGACACGGTGCTTTCGCTGCAGGGATGAACGCCGAGTTTCAGAAACCCGCCCCTTGTTATGTCCGCCCGCCTGTCTCGCTGGTTCTGCCTTTTTCCGCCTTCAGTACAGTACTTACGTAGTTTGAGCCGCTTTTACTTCTTCACCCACATATGCCTCTCTTTCACAGCTTTAAAATACATGAAATATGCATTCGTCTTAGGCGTTTTTTGGAGGTCTAGGTGTACTACTGGGTCTGATTCGCCCGGGATTTGTTTCGTCGGACGTAGCAGCGATGCCGAGCGCGGATGATGCATCGCACTTCTCGGCGCAGCCAGCGAAAGGCTGCCGAGGAGCAGACGCGGTCTCCGCCTTGTACTCCTTCGGGAAATGCCTGGGCGCACTGCTGCCGGTGTATCTGGCGGGGTACTTCGGCTTCAGCATTTTCCTGGTCGTGCTCGGTCTCATGCTGTACATCGGCTGGCAAAATTGCCGGGAAGGGAAGGAGAGCAGACTGCGGTCCGCCATGTACGCGATGGAAAAGGAGCAAGATTTCATCGCTGCCACGGTGCTCAGGGACACACGCAGTCTGCCTGCATGGGTAAGACGAAGTTCATGAATATATGAATTAATGAAAACCAGCGCACACAGTGCTTAATGCTTTTCTTCACATCATGATCATCAAATTAGCATCAATTTCTTACCTGGAAGAACACTGATGCAAAGTAACACTTGCCGCATGTACTAGTTTACCAACTTGGGCAATAGGACAGTCTTGATTTTTAGTCGATATTTCCAGCCAAGGACGCTGGTATCTTGTTACTTTTTCCCAGTCAATTGATGGAAAAGCCTTATGTTTTTAAGACATCACAGTGTCATTCGACTGGAAAATTAAGTCAATCAACAGATGTTAATCCAACGTCTGCGGCAACGTTTTCCAAAATTACCCTGATTGTGATATATTATGGTGTAATGAATATTTGACATATATGTGGTTTGGATCTTAACCACCAGTTCTTCAGCTCCAAATGGGACAGTGAACTTAGAATTGCCATCTGTGTCCATCAGATCATACAGCAGTACTCCAGGAGTTTGAAGTAGCACATCTGGTCTCCCATGTTACTCCTGGACATACTTATATTGAAAATAGTATGGATTGAAGCATGAAAAAATGTGTAATATTTCTGTATCAATGTGAATGTCACCAAATGAATTGTGCTGTTTGTGCTTAATGTGTAAGACTGTAATGTGCTTGTAGGAGATGATACTGCATCATACGTATGTTTGTTTACGTGAGTCTTGGACCAGAAGGGACTCTAAGTGTTCGTCTGCTCTCCTGAGTCCTTCATTGTTGGGCTTCTGCTTTGTGGCCTGATGCTCGCAAACAGGCTCTTCCCTTACGCCTTTGGCACTTGTAAACGGGCTCTTCCCTTTACGGTTCTGACTGCTGCTGTTCTTCCTCCATTTCTGGAGCTGCTCTTTGTCCTCTAACTCTTTTCGTGCTGAGTGTTTACTGTGGCCTGTTTTCCCGGCTTTGCCATTCGTGTTTCCTCCCCCTCCCTGACTTATCCTTCAGACTGGCCAGACTTGGCTATATTAGGCAGTCCTTAATGTCGGCTCTCTGGGGAGTCAACCGGTGTAGTAATGAATACAAAAAAAGGAATGCAAAAGGAATTGAAGTCAAGGATTAAGGCAGTAGAGAGATTGAGTGCATGGCAGAATTTTCAGGCGATATTACATTTGTGGAGTGACTTTTCATGTTCTGTTCCTCATGCTTCCAGTTTAATTGAGTTATTCTGAGACTCAGCGTCGTGTGACAAGTACAAGTATGAGTCATCTGCTGCTCCTGAGAGACCAGCTCTGTTCATGAACAGTTTTTTGGGATAAATATCTTTAAGAACTACAGCAATAAACATTAAGCTAATTGTGGAGTTGGGTCTTTCAGTTTCACAGTTTAGTTTTTGGTGTGACAAAGGGGTAAGTCTTATTTTTGTGTTATTTTTTAAAGATGGTATAGGATATCACACTGGTTTCTCCATGTGACTGTGGTTGCCCATGCCTGCCTTATCTTTCAAGTGTTTGTTAGTTGCAGTTTCCTGTCGCTTGACTGTGTTGTTTGTACATTTTGTAGGTCAGTTACCCAGACGTGGAGAAAGTGGAGTGGCTGAACAAGGTTTGTGCTCATCACATGGCTGGATCTCACAGCCACGCGAGACACTTGTCAGACGGACTAATGGATTCATATGTTGACATAGACACAGGCACACGCACACGGGCTGTTACAGGAGCAGGTTCGCTGAGCTGTGTTCCTGGGCCTGGCAGAACGGGGGTGAGCTCCTTCCTCTTCATTAGCTCTGATACAATTCTGCTGGGTAAAAATGGAGCCCTAATGTAGCCAAACCCTTACCTAGCCAACCCTATGCCCAACCTAACCTTGAAGGCTTGAAGTCACAGATTTTGACAAGGGCCGCATGGGCAGTTTCCAAGGGGGCCGACTTGGCAAAGTGCTGGTGTCCAGTCGACAACTTTTACCCTGAAATCTGGTGTTGAAGTCTGCTGGCTGGGGGTGCGATATGGGCTTCGGCTGCCACTGCGGGAAAAGATCTATTCCATCCATCCGTACTGCTCATCCAACACGTGCCCTCTGATAGACTGGCGTCACTCTGACAGACAGTCCCAATTTAAAGACACCGTTTCACCCAGAAAGCCTGTTTTTGAGCTGTGACCATGAAAGCTCCAAAGTCATATCTCAAGTATGAAGTAATGGGCGCTGGAGCAGGCTCACTTTTCCGGATGTGGTGTTTGTCAGAGCAGATCTTGCGAAAGGCCAGTCAGCAGTTATCTGATTCTGTGTCCCATGATCGTATTGCTGGGGCTTCACAAAACTGTGGGCCTTAAATCTGCACTTTTTATTCAGGGTCTCAGCAACAGACTAGAGCCCTGAGTTTATTAGAGCTTCACTATTCATTATATTAATGATCAAGTGATCTGCTGATTAATTTGGCAGTTGACTAAACATTTATAATATGTGATGTGATACAATATACAACCGCGAGAAAAATTAAGAGACCAGCACACAATTTTTTGCTTCACTCATTTCTCAGTTTTTGGGTGCACGTTGTGATTAATATACATTTTTCTGCAAACTGCAGTCTGAATCTTCCCTGTTTCTTCCTTGCTTTATGGGACTTCAGTCCTGCTTGTAGGAGCCTGATACAAACTGTCCTAGCAGTGCACTTCACACCTGCACTTAATGATTCCCATTCCATTTGAAGGTCACTTGATGTCATCCTTCGATTCATGAGAAACTTTTGGAAAAGTTAATGGTCATCTCTGGCATTAGAATGTCGCTTCCGCCTTTTACCTGCCTGAATTCTAGTCCTTCCCAGTGTCTCCTGCTTCACCGTATTTCTGTGTACTGCTCTCTTAGAAAGTTTGAACCTGAAAGCATCCTGTTACTCAGTGTAGCCTCTGCCAGCAGAACCACAATTAAACCATGATTTAAAAAAATGCAGATTTGATTAATAATATAGAGCGGCCTCTTCATATTTTCCATAGCTGTATATAATATTTGGGGCATCATCATGGCTTGCACTGTTGCCTCGCACCTATGGAACCCGAGTTCGAGTCTCCGCCATGACTCCATGTGTGTCGAGTTTGTATGTTCACTCCGTATCATCGTGGGGTTTCCACCAGGTACTCTGGTTTCCCTCCACAGTCTTGAAGCATGCTGAGGGTAATTTAAGTCACCAAATTTCCCGTAGGTGTGCTTGTGTGAGCGACTGGTGTGTGAGTGTGCCCTATAATGGGTTGGCACCCCATCCTGGGTTGTTCCCTGCCTTGTACCCACAGCCTCTGCGCTAGGTTTCGGACCCCCCACAGCCCTGAATAGGACAAGCGGTTACAGAAAATGGATGGATAGTATAATATAAATTGCAGTTGGCGTGATGTTTAAACCAATGCTGGACAGAGTGCCAGCCCATCACAGCCTATACGCAGTTCACTTAAGTCGCATGTTATGCACTTTAAGTTATCACATCGCAAGGACAGCAATAGCTGGATGCTATTTCATTTGTCCTACTGTCGCACTGTATGGACATTATACTGCAACAAACAGCATTTTGGCAGTGTTTTTCAAAAGTAACACTATTTCAATATTTTTAAATCTGTGTGATAAAATTTGTGAAGTGGGCCGGCGTTAGAGGGGTCCCCACGATATTATTTGCCAAATGAAGCTATACTGAAAATATTGCATATTACTAATGCTAACTGTGCACTTAGTATTTGCAGTATGCAAGACGGTTATTGTTAATGAAAATGTCCTTATACTGAAATAAGATATGAAAATAAACTACTAAGCAAAATCTTGGTCTATAAATAGCCAGTGCACCACAGCACGGCATTTTGTTACAGCTAACAAAGTCCTACAACATTCCATCTATCTCTAGAAATAAAATTGGTAAAACTAAAATTAAAATACCTACAAAGTAAATGGATATACTTCGTTAAAAAAAATAAAAATAAAACCATACTGAAAACTAACCTGGGTTTCAAATGAAAATAATATGAAAGCTAAAAAAAAGAGAGAAATTAACTATAAAAAAAATACATGGACAAGTACATGGAGCTGCAGTCACAAACAGATTGTGTTTCACGTTGTGTCTATCTGGGAGTCATCAGAGGTGGAAAGCGCTGGTCAGGAAAGTACAGATCCAGACCGTGGTTTTGTTTCAACCAGCCAGCTGGGTATTCAGTGACTGTGACTCTTTATGCTCAAGCGGTTGGTTGAAACAAAATCTTGGTCTGGAAGTGTACTTTCTGAACCTGCGCTTTCCACCCCTGGGAGTCTCCATAATCCCATAGCGAGGAATCGTATAAATGTTGGTATTTCTGGTCTTCCTCAGCCAAGCTCTCTTTGAATGCAGTAACCATATTTTTTCATTCTGATCAAAGAGGCTGCTTGGCCTGTTTTCATCTGAACCTGTGAATATATTCTGGCTGTGAGCACTGAATTATTCAGCATGTAGTCAAATACATCCTTCCTCGGTTCATTGTTGCTGTTTGGGTAAACCTCACTGTATCCTTGCCAAAGGTGAATGTGAAAAGAGTTCATGATGAACTATTTATACTTGTTTATTTTACCTGTTTATACTTGCTTGTATTCATCTATCACATGCATTTTTTTCTGAGAAAACGTGGACTGCCTGTCCCTGGAGTAGTGTTGGGGGTTAGGGACTTTGTTCAGGTACGCAGTAGCGAAATCACTCTGCCAGCATTGGGTTTCAAACCGATGACCATCCAATCACGGTCACGGCAAAGTGGCTTAATGGTTAGCACTGTAGGCCTGTTAGGGGAGTTCATTCTCACCAGTAGTTCTGTGTTTCCTCTGGCTACGTGTTTCTTCTCACAGTCCATAAACATACACTTACATGTCCTTTGACACTGGAATTTTAAATCCATAGGTATCAGTATGGAGTTGGTCCCCTTAATGCAGCCATAATAGCTGCCACTCTTCTGGGAGGGCCTTCCACAAGATTTTGGAGTGCATTTGTGAGAATTTTTGCCCTTTCATCTACAACAGTATTTGTGGGGTCAGGCACTGATGTTGGATGTGAAGGTCTGACTCGTAATCTTCCTTCTAGTTCATCCGAAAGATGTTCGATGGGGCTGAGACTCACCCAATCATGTCATTATGGACCTTGTTTTGCGCACTGGACCAACTCCATATTGGTGACTATGGATTTAGAATGGAATGTCATAAAAGTTCCTGTGGGCATAATGGCCTGGTGTTCCAATACTGTTGTCCTTATAGTGTAATACTGGGCACCACTTATACATGATTACATCAATAAATAAGTAAGAACTTTTCCCGGGGGGGTTTATTTTATATTTTTTATCTGAGGATAAAGGATCCCCTTTGAATATTTATCACTTCACCAGAGAATGTTTCTTTTTACCCTGCGAACTCCCAGGGAATTGCTCTTTACCCTGTGAACTCCTAGAGGGTTCCCCTTTACCGTATGAGCCTCCAGAGGGTTTCTCTTTGCCCTATGGAACTCTAGAGGGTTTCCTTTCATCCAATAAATCCCCAGAGGGTTTCCCTTTACTCTATAGAACCCCAGAGGGTTTCCCTTTACCCTATAGAACCCCA
This sequence comes from Cyphomyrus plagiostoma, assembly GCA_019775915.2. Lineage (NCBI taxonomy): Eukaryota > Metazoa > Chordata > Actinopteri > Osteoglossiformes > Mormyridae > Cyphomyrus > Cyphomyrus plagiostoma. The sequence goes on along the minus strand of JABFEA020000041.1, from coordinate 1,284,658 downwards.
GAGGGTTTCCCTTTACCCTATAGAACCCCAGAGGGTTTACCTTTACCCCATAGAACCCCAGAGGGTTTACCTTTACCCAATAAATTCCCAGAGGGTTTCCCTTTACCCTATAGAACCCCAGAGGGTTTCCCTTTACCCTATAGACCCCCAGAGGGTTTTCCTTTACCCAATGAATCCCGAAAGGGCTTCCCTTTACCCTATAGAACCCCAGAGGGTTTCCCTTTACCCAATGAATCCCGAAAGGGTTTCCCTTTACCCTATGGAACCCCAGAGGGTTTCCCATTGCCCGATAAATCCCCAAAGGGTTTCCCATTGCCCGATAAACTCCTAAAGAGTTTCCCTTTACCCAGTCAAGTAATATTATGTATTTTCTCATTATACAGATACTCCTTCAAGCCTGGCCTTTTGTGGGCCAGTACGTGGAGAAGCTGCTGATGGAAACCATCGCTCCCTCCATCAGGGCTTCTAGCAGCCACCTACAGACACTGTCCTTCACCATGGTCAACCTGGGGGTGCAGGTACTGTAGCTTGGCTTTGAGCTGTATGCATGTACATGCACTCAAGCATGGTGTTTGTGAACATCTTTGCCTGTTTGCATTGTGTGTGTTGTATGTGTGCGTGTGTGTGAACAGCCCATGCGGGTGATCGGCGTAAAGGCTCACACAGAACATGACAAGAGGCAAGTGTTACTGGATCTCTATATCAGGTAAGTATCCTCCTCACCCGCAGTCTGCCATTTTGTGATGTGCCTTTAGATGTTGTCTTCTTTTAGATGTCTTGCCAAAACAGGCAGCTATGCAGATTCACATTCTATGATGGTGACTGCAGTCAGTCACATGGTCACAGTTAACGTCTCCTCCTCCTTGAACAGCTATGTAGGGGACGTTGAGATCAATGTGGAGGTGAAGAAGTATTTCTGTAAAGCCGGAGTCAAGGGAATTCAGGTGAGAAGGTGAAAGATGATTAATATGTCATCTGTATTCAGTGTGGAGTTTATGACCACATGTTTGCCCCGACCCTCTGAATTACCCCTCTCTCCAGCTTCATGGGAAGCTGAGGGTCATCCTGGAGCCGCTAATAGGAGACGTGCCACTGGTTGGCGCCGTTACACTCTTCTTCATTCGCCGGCCTGTGAGTTGTGATTTTTCCGCCATCTGCTTTGTGCACAACCTTGGCGTCTCTCAGTCACTCAACCACGTTGCATGTAACTGCCCACACAGACACTGGATATAAACTGGACGGGCCTCACCAACCTGCTGGACATTCCTGGCCTGAAGTGAGTTGCCTCAAACCCCTCCAGCGTTTCTCAGAGCAAATGACGGCTTGTATGCAGTGAGGGTATCTTACACTATGCATATGTTGTCTGTCTATTGCGTGAATCTCTAAATCAGGGTTATTCAACTCACGGTCCTCGAGGTCCGAGCCCTGCTGGTTTTCTAGCCTTCCTTTACTTGTCAGTCAGGTGTGAAGCCCCTGACCAATCAGAATCAGTGATTATTAAACAACTACCTGGGAGAACCGAAAACACGGCCTGGATTTGGAATCGAGGTCCAGAGTTGAAGAACCCTGCTCTAAATGGTGGTTGCAATATTGTCAGCAGACGGATGGTGCTGTAATCATATGTCTGAGTCTTTGTGCATTTATGTGCAATTCACAGCTCCATGTCTGATACCAAGATAATGGACATCATCGCCTCGTACCTGGTGTTGCCCAATAGGTTCACAGTGCCCCTGGTGGCTGATCTGCATATTGCACAGCTGCAATCGCCACTGCCAAGGGTAGCAAGATTTGTGCATTTTTGATGATATATATAGGAAGCGGAATTATGACCGAATAGTTATAGAATGATATAATGGGAACATTTAATACAGCGGAAATTTAAAGGCCTAAGATATGGTTCATGTATTAAAGAGATAAATGGACATACGTGTTTCTGTGTCTACCTCAGGGCGTCGTGCGTATCTTTCTCCTGGAAGCTCAGAGTCTCGTCTCAATGGATAACTATGGGATCATTTCTGGCAAGTCAGACCCTTATGTAATACTGAAAGTGGGACCCCAGGTGTTTACCTCACACCATGTGGAAAATGACCTCAACCCACAGTGGAGAGAGATGTATGAGGTGAGGTTGTGTGGAACTTTTGTTTTACCAACTTACTGACAAGTAATTATTAGTGTAGATTGTTAATGGCAGACTGATATGATTAATGTAGACTTAGTGGTAGACTGATATGATTAGTGTAGACTTAGTGGTAGACCGTGACATTATTAGTGTAGACTGTTGGTGGCAGGCTGTGGTATTATTGGCTTAGACTGTTAGTGACTGACTGTCATATGAGTGGTTTAGACTGAGTGACAGACTAATAAGATTGGCGCAGACCGTTAATAATATTAGTGACGGACTGTTAGTTACATGTAATATGATTAGTGCGAGACTTAGTAAAAGGATGTAATACGATTAGTGCGGACTCTTAGTGACAGTGTACAATGTGATTAAGAGTTAGTGACAGACTGTAGTACGATTAGTGCGGACTCTTAGTGACAGTCTACAATACGATTAAGACT
>JABFEA020000041.1:1220599-1235886 GCA_019775915.2 Cyphomyrus plagiostoma | reverse complement strand
AATGAAGAGCCATGGCACACACCGGCAATGAGCATGCTCAGAATGCACCAATGAAGACCCATGTCACATATGGACGCTGTGCATGCCCAGATGGCACCGATGCCCAGAGAAGAGTCATGGGACATGCAGGCACTGAGCATGCCCAGAATGCTTCTGATGAGCCACACCTGGCCCTGGTATTTACCTGAGAACAGGTGTGGCTCATCAGAAGCCAGGTAGGATAGAAAACCGACTGGATAGTAGCTCTCCAGGACCGGAGTTGGAGACCCCTGCCTTAGCCTCACAACTGCAACTTACCCAGTCATTTTCCTCTTGTACCAGAAGATGGCACCAACAACCAGCAGCAATGCAAGCAATAGTAGCACTGCAATTGTAGCGGAGGTAGAGCCAACTAAAAGGCAAAAAGCAGAGCCTTTAAACTCAAAAATAAACAAAGAGTTTTAATAAGTGAAATGGCCATTGGATCCGTACCACTGGCCCAGCCCCGCTCCCTGGAAGAGGCAGCATTGTCACAGCGGTGCCCCGCCCATCCCACATGGCACCTGCGCGCATATAAAGCATGTAAGCATTCAGTGGCGTGCTAATAATGCAAGTGTGTGGTCGGTGTGTGGAAGTGCGGGGTCCGTCTCTCACTGGCACTCTGGTAGTTCAGTGTCAGGGTCCATAGTACAGTTCCCGTTCACACAGTAATCGTCACATGTGAAACAGCTTGGACGAACCTTGCCGTCAGTGCAGCTGGGGACAAAGCAGGAACAGGTAGTCAGGGCAAGAGGGACAGGACGTCAGACCTGGACACAGACAGACATCCAGTGCCAGCAACAAGGGGACACACTTGCACATGACCCCTCCACTGGGCCTCTGAGTGCTGGGGAGGATGCAGTGACCGCTCCCACAGTACAGACAGCTGTCCACCTCACAGAAGCGTCCATGAAACCTCAGGGGGCACTGACACAGCAGGGAGCCATCAGTGACCTGCTGGCATACGCCTTTGTTCTTGCAGTAGCCATCGCATGTGCCTGCATGACAGTTAACGCTGTTATCAGATATCAGCCTCTCAGAATGGAAACATGCAGAACGCTCCATAAAACCATTTTTAGAACCTGCAGGCAAGTCTCAAAGAATGACACAAATGTGTTTTCAATAGATCAGTCATCAAACAAATACTGGTGTCCATCTTCTGCAATTCACACAGTCTTGCTGTTTGTGTTGCATTCTGTGGTTGTTCAGAGCAACTTATGCATGAACGTCTCCTCTATTGTATCTCACAGCTCAGTGCTTTGGCACATTATACACACTCACTGTACTGGCATCTGTCCCCCAGGAAACCAGCAAGGCAGGAGCAGCTGGGCTGGTTGCCCAGGGTCACAGAGCAGGATCCCCCACTCAGGCAATACCCCTGGCAAGTATGGCTGTCACACGTGGGACCAGTGAAGCCAACGAGACAACGGCAGGTTGGTACTCCTGGGGGAGGAGAGTGAAGGACGGCAGGAGGGGGGAGAAGTTGGCAAAAAAAACAAAAGAAAAAGTAACAGAGGTGGGAATTTCTGGATCAGAAAGAGAAAATCCAGACCAAGATTTTGGTTCAGTTGAATAGTCTATGATTGTGACTCTTTAAACTCAACTTGTTGGCTGAAACCCTGCAACCTTGCTCAGCAAATTTTATCAAGATTATTTCAAAATGCTGGAACAGTGGACGCTTTTGAAAATATCGTAATACCACGGTATAACGTCTGGACACTCTGAAACATTAGATAGGTGGGTACCTTCGTGCCTCCTCATCAGACCCAGACCTAGACTGTTCAGGCTGGTGGGGGGCAGTTAGAAATTTTGAGTGGGTAACTTTTCACACAATGTACTATATTACAGTGCGATAGCAACTCGTGTCCAGAGAAATAGGTGGGGCACTTGGGCATTTAGATATTTTATGTTTGAACTATTTTGGAACTCTACACGCGTTCAGTCATCTCTCTAATCTAGAATGAAATGATTATTGTTATTAATTACTATTACTGCATGTGTTTCTGGGGACGAAATTTATGTTAGCTCACTGTGTGTGCGACTGAAAAGCACACTTGGAAAGGCACAGTTTGAATTGGCCTTTAGCCTTAAGCGAGAATGTGTCCTTGGGGCTTCACCTGTGTGGGAGGTGCTGCACATCCCTCCATTCTGGCAGTAGTTCTGGCACCGGTCAGTCTCGCACCTCTCGCCACGGTAACTGGCCGAGCAGTGACACTTGGGCTTCTTGTGGGCGTTAAGGAAGCAGCTACCACCATTCCAGCACTGCAAGCTGCAGGCCCCAGCAGGAGGCGCTGGAGACATGATCGTCGGTGAGATGAAGGATCAACCACTTTACCTTCATACTTAGATAAATTAATGTATGAGCATATTATACATATCATAGTAACAGAACATTCTGGAATTCTGGGGACATATAGGAGGCGACGTGCGGCTCGGTGGCTTGGGGCACTGTACCAGTGAGGGGAAGACTGTCAGTTTCAAACCCAGGGTTGGCAGTGCAATATCACCACTGGGCCCCTGAGTAAGGCCTCAACTACTCCAGGGGACCTGTGACCATGCTTTCTCCCAAAAATAAATGTACACTCCTGTGCAAAAAAATGAGCTGGGGCAGAAGCGAAATGACAGGAGAGCTAACATTTTGTGCTGAACCCCTCGGTGAGTGCAGCTCAGGCAGAGTTTGGTCTGAAAGCCCCTTAAGGGTCCTTGGAATGGAAGGGGGGGCGGAGCATAGGAATGGTACTCACAGGGGGGTGTTATCGTGGGGCTGGACACCACACAGCCATCATCATACAGTGTGTGGCCATTGGGGCAGGTGCAGACAGGGCCAAAGGGGCTCAGCAGGCAGAGATACCCACACCTCCTCCACTCGCATGGGTTCGTCACTGGAATACAGGAGCATGTGCTTAGGGGTTTTGGGAGCCTCAGACCAAGTTGTACAAAAGACAGTGGAGTGATTCTCACCTTCAGGCTGCTTATGGCGGTGGTACAGCACGACATCGGTAGCATGGTTAATGCCGGTGGTCAGGTTCTCCATAACGCCCTTGCCAAACTTGTTCACCCGGAAGATGACATTAGTAATGTAGGTGACACCGTAGATATAATCCTCAAATACATCAATGCTGAAGGGATGGAAGAGCTCTGTATATAAAGAGAAAAGATAGTCAAGTCATCTCATCAGACGTCAGAATTAGAACTGAAGGTGTCAGCAAATCCCCAAGAATCTTTTAGTAGTCCTGCTCCTTCTGGGTGGCACTCAACTGTTCTTCAGACCAGTGACAGCCACCACAGGGTCTTGGCCAGAGAGTCGCACGCTGCCGATGATAGAGAGCTTGGCGTCGGCCCAATACAGGCGCTCGTTGAAGTGATCCACAGCCAGGCCTGTGGGGAAAACAATGTCTTGGCCTTTAGCTTTAAGTCCCTAGTGTTGAGGATGATGACACTACAGGGAAACCTAGAAACTGCTATAGGAAAAGGCAGCTAGAGAAACATATCTGAGGAAGCATGGAGATAAACACCTGTTGGCCACTGTATGTTATCCTGGATCAGCGTGTTTCTCATGGTTCCACTCATAGATGCAGTTTCTATCTTCGGGTGATTTCCCCAGTTTGCCCAGTACATTGTTCTGTGAAAAACATTTAGTTAAAGGGGAGGTTTCCAGTCATGACGCAACTGAGCAGAAATTCAGGCACAATTTATGGGAGTATAAGCGAGTATATGAAAAAGCAAAGAAAATTCCAGTGATCTAATCTAAGCCTAGAATTTAAATATTTCCTGTTCGTTTCTCTGACCTATAATCAACTAGTACAGCTGACCTTTGTATTTCCCTAAGGAGTTCTTAAGCTCTCACCCTCTTGGGGGATCCACCACAATCACGGAGGGCTTCTCAGATATGCCTGAGATCAGGGTTTTCCGGTACAACCCACTTATCTGGGCAACTTCAATTACACCCCGAGCTGAATCAGTCCAGTAAATGTTGCCAGCCACCCAGTCCACTGCAATGCCACGTGGCACCTTCAGATCAGGAATCTAGAGACAGGTTAGAAACAAATATTTGTCCTGGCTAGTCTCCAGAGATTTTCTTGCAACGTTGGTTGTAAAACCAAGGTGTGCCAGAAGATGTATTGGACAGGTCACCTCCAGATCCACCACACGGGGGTCACCCTGGCTCCCGCTGTGTTGGGCCACAGACGAGATCTTAGTGGAGCTAGGCAGGTCATAGTATGAAATGTGACGACTGTGCCAGTTTGTCCAGAAGATCTTGTTGGACTTCATGTGTAGGTCGATGGCACCTATGCGTACACTGGACTGGCCCTGGAAAGCCTGGGCATACAGCCACATCCCGGGGTCTAGGGTGCGAACCTCGTTACCACCAGCAATGTAGAGCACCTCTCTGTCGCTGTGATAACCTGTGGTTGATAAGTAATGTTGAGGGCTGTACAACTCAAGAGCAGCAACATACTGAAGGACAGAATCCTTTCAGTTGTTAGGAAACATTACTGAGCACCTTCATACGGAGGACTCACTGTCGGCCTTACAGGTGCCGTCGACCTTAGTGAAATACTCATGGCAGCTGCACTTGTATGAGCCCTTGCTGTTCATACATAGGTGAGAGCAGATTCCAAACTGCTCACATTCATTCTTATCTGCACAAAAACCACAAAAGGAACCATATAAACACAAAGGGAACCATATAGGCACAAAGAGAACCAGATAAGCATAAGGAGAACCATATAAACAGAAAAAGAACTAGATAAGTACAAGGAGAACCATATAACCACAAAAGAACACCTATGGTCATGAGCTATGGGTAATGACTGAAAAAATGAGATCGCGAATACAGGCGGCCGAAATGAGGTTCCTCCGCAGGTTGTCTGGGCTCTCCATTAGGGATAGGGTGAGAAGTTTGGATATCTGGGAGAGTCTCAGAGTAGAACCACTGCTTCTCCACGTTGAAAACAGCCAGTTGAGGTGGTTTGGACATCTGGCGCAGATGCCTCCTGGGTGGCTACCCGGAGAGGTTTTCCGAGCATGTCCTACAGGGAGGAGGCACCGGGGCAGACCCAGGCCTCGCTGGAGGGACTATATCTCTCGGCTGGCCTGGGAACGCCTCAGCATCCCCCCTAGGGGGCTGGTAGAGGTTGCTGGGGAGAGGGAGGTCTGGGTGTCTCTCCTGAAGCTGCTACCCCCGCGACCCGAACCCTGGTCAAGCGGAAGCTAATGGATGGATGAATGAATGGATGGAACAATATCAGCACAAAGAGAACCATATAAGCACAAAAGAGACAGAGCAGCCTGAAGAGCAAACCATGGCTGATCATGCACTCAGGTGCACGTCCGAACATTCTTCCTGCAAAATCATCATTTATCACTGGATCCATGTGAGTGAACCTTTTTTGAATCAAAACTAGTTATTGTAACACTACAAGCATGTAGGTAATGATGAGGTATAAAGGTGGGAATATATAATTTTTCTGAGAACTAAAAATTTCCTTGGCTGATCTCGATTGCTAGACTATATTTTGCCTGACCTGCCTAACTGATCCTGGCTGATTCCAATTTTCTTGGAATAATAATTAAGTAATTAACTAAACATTTTTAACACCTCTTTAGTGAACTTAGCTTACTGCAAGCAAAATAAATAAATAAATAACCTTTTCAGAAAATGTCATGAATGGCCTGAGTTAAATCGGACAAATTTTTTAGTGCAGTTCCACTACGGACAACTTTTTGTTCACATCTTACACACTGCAAATGTAATGTTTTCATCCCACACTGTAAGGAAGCTCCAAGCAAAAGTGCTATAAGGAGAAAAAACATAAGGAGGAGGGAAGGTGAGGAGCAGGGGACTCAACTGTGGATGGAGAATGAGTGGGGGGGTGGGCGATATGGTCAAAATGTCATATCACAATACTTTTGATTATAAATTATGATCCACTGTATGAATCAGTATTCTCTGGGATATATGTAGCGATGCTAATTAGCCATTTAAACGGTTTGGTTGTGTCGCCACCTCTTGTTTGAACAGTACCTTTGCGAAATTTACAAAATACAGTAGATTTGTCAGATTTCACAAAACAAACCGTTCACATCACAATCAATCTGCTAAACAAAAAAAAAAGTCAATGAAAATGTAGTGTATTACGGTTCTTACGATTCCTCTGAAATGTGTGCTGTGGGCACAGTTGTAACCAGGTTCACTAAAATACTATCATATTGCCCACCACTAGTATTGTTAGTTTGTAAACTACTTGACTGACTCAGAAAATCGGCCATACTTAGATCGGCCAAGTGCTAGTCAGAGCCGATCAGGACAAAAATTGGCAATTTCCAGTCACTAGCCTACCGATTGGTGCATATTGAATTGAAATAATTAAAATTAAACAATGACTGCAATCAAAACAAATAAAAATATAAATAAAAATTGTATGGAATATATCTCGATGCACTGACAGGTTGGTACTAGAAAGGAATTGCTTTGAGGAAATGAAAGCCATGCAGATGTGAGTGGATCGCAGGGTCTTCTGACCTGCGCAGGTGTTGTGCTCGGTCTTCTGGAAGCCTGGTTTGCAGGAGCAGAAGGTGTCCGTCCCGTTTTTGACGCAGTGCGCCTCATCCCCATCTCCGCACCGGGTGGTACCTCTGAGGCAGCCGTTCAGTGTGCTGTCTGTTGAACAGCAGCATAGTATGAAGCAGAGATCAAGAGGGTCTGTGTCAGCTGTAGGTTTAGCCCAGTTAATAGCCTCATAGCTAAGTGATGTTTGTACAGAAGTTTGTTTATGAAAAACAAAGATTCCACAACCTGTCAACGCTGTCATTACATGTGAGTATCATATGCTGAACATATCAGTTCAGAGCAGTATTGTTACTTTTTCTTTTTGACTGCCTTGTACTGTAAATAGTATTCTTGCAACCTTGTTGACAATTCGAACCAATTTCAATAAATGATTTTTCAGTCACAATGGCAGTATCATGTACAGAGAGAGGCCAGCATGACTAGCAGTGGGCCGTGGAGGCACCAACGCATGGCAATTGCCCTCACCTTTCTTGCAGCCAATCTCATCTGAGCCGTAGTCTTCGCAGTCATTGAAGTAGTTGCAGTGCAGGCTGGCACTTATGCATTTGCCGTTGCTGCACAGGAACTTGTCCTTCTCACAGGATGGTGTTGTTGGAGGGGCATCTGAGAAAACACACAGATACCCAAAATCCAGATAAATTCTCCTCTCTTACCTCCCGGTGCTGCCTTGGCTCTTTGCTGACCTCTCAAAGAGACAAAAGTTTCAGATGCAAGAGAAATACTCACGGCAGTTCAGTTCATCTGTGTTGTCCCCGCAGTTGTTGATGCCATCACATCGCTTGCCATTCAATAGACACACGCGCCCATTATGGCAGCGGAAGCTTCTTGTAGGTGGGCACTGGAATTTCCCTGATTAGGAGATGGAGATGATGTGAATGCTTCAGTTACCTTGGAGATGGTCTATTGTTAATATGGAGGTCTGACTCACTGCACTCCTCAGGGTCCTCATCAGAATTGTCCCCACAGTCGTCTTCCCCATCGCACCTCCATGCCAAAGGCTTGCACAGAGTGTTGTTGCACTGGAACTCATCTAGAGGGCAGTGTCTCACCACTGAGCATAATGAAAAGCAAAGCAGCCAGTCAGAGATCATGGCTAGTGATAAGGTCATTCTGCCACCATAGGTACAATGTCCTGCTCACAAATATAAAACCCAGACCCAATAGTTTATTAGTAAAGGTGTCCATGCACTCATCCACTCCTCCGTACATTGGCTGTCACAGTTTCCTTCATCACTTCCATCAATACAGTCAGGATCACCATCGCAGTGCCAGTGGTTGGGAATACAGTGGCCATTCTTGCATTGGAACTGGCTTATGTCACACAAAAGATCACAGCCAGTCTGTGGGGCATAAACAAATGACAAGGCCGTAGCCTGGAGCTCTCGCTGGCTGTCACGACGTGAATATTGTCCTATGCAGTCTATGTGTCCTATACAGTCTGTGAATCTTATATAGTCTACTGTATGTGTCCTTTGCAGACAGGTAAGGAAATAAGGGTTTCAGGTGAGATAAAAGCTCTGGCTATTCAACCTGATCAAATGTACAGCTGAGATCATCAGAGGATTGAATATTACCTCATCTGATCCATCAAAACAGTCTTGGTCGCCATCACACCTCCACCGTGCTGCAATGCAGCGACTATCAGTGCAGGCAAACTCACTGTGCGAGCACTGGTGGGGAGCTGGTGAGGAGTGGGAGGGAGGGTTATGGTTATGGGTGTTAGGGTTAGGGTTAAGGTTAGGGTTAGGGTTACGCACGGGTGAGTTTTTGTTTCTGGGTTCCCACTCAAAATGACACTTCACCCCAACCCTAACCTGAACCTTGTCCTGCTGGGTAGATTTTCCAGCACAACTTTTCATTTGGTGGTAATACATTGGGGTGAAAAGCCTAACCCCAATCGCCCCCAGAATCTTGTGGTTATAAATGTGGGAAAGGGTCACTTACGGCACTCTTCTTCATCTGAGTCGTCCTTACAGTCATTGTCATGGTCACACCGCCAGTGACCTGGGATACAATGGTTGTTCTTACAGTGGAACTCACTGGGTGCACAGGTCCTCTCTGAAAGATGGAAACAGAAAAAGGGGACAAAAGTCAAGAGATCGGCGAGAGTTCCCAAAAGCCATAGATCAATCAATGAATGTCACACTGCAGCAACGTTTCCAGGATAAATATTAAGCACAATTGAATTATATGAGAGCAAGTGAAGAAAACCTAGAACAGGTTCATCTACTCATGAAGGGTGAGTAGAAAAAACTCATGTTGTCCACATGATGTCCTCACCACATTCCTCCTGGAGTTCATCAGATGAGTCCCGACAATCATTATCGCCATCGCACTTCCAGTGTGCTGGGATACAGCGGCCAAAATCTTTACAGAGGAACTCATCCACTGCACAGGCTGTCTGAGCTGTGAGCAGATCAGAGGTGAGAGTCGAATAGAAAAAAAGGGGTAGAGCTAAAAGGGGTGGAGTAAGATATGGGCCCTTACTGCAGTTGACGCGTTCGTCTGAGCCATCTGCACAGTCCTTGTCAAGGTCACAGACCCATGTGAGTGGGATACATTCCATGGAAGTGGCACACTGGAACTGGTTAGAAGTGCAATTGCGTTCAGCTGTGGGGTCAGGGGGAGAAAGTGGTGAGAGTCACCAGAGAACAGTACCCCAGAGTAGCAGCACTGATGAACTGAAACAGGCTTGACTCACGACAGCCCTCTTCATCCTCGCCCTGCTCACAGTTGACTTGACCATCACAGAGAAGGTTTAAGGGGATGCAGCGGTTAGTTTGTCTGCACTTGAACTGGCTGGACAGGCAGACATGGATGTCTGAAGCAGACAGATGTATGATTTAACATGAAATTGGGAAATTGAAGGGGAAATTAAACGTGTTCTTGAAGAAATAATGTACCGCAGTGGGCCTCATCCGAGTTGTCCAGACAGTCATTGTCTCCATCACAGAGGTAGGCTCCATTGATGCAGATTCCAGTGCCACACTGGAACTGACCTGGTGTACACTTAAAATGACCTGAAAGAGGATGGACACACGTCTAAGTTTTATCTGTAATACAGGTCGTCTGCCTTATACTGTGCATTCATGCATCTGTTCATCCTTAACCTAATCCTCCAGAGACACACAGTCCCTCCGTATTCACTCCCTACATGGGATGCTTTCATTCCTTTCCGGCGTTTCATTTACAAGCGTCCCTTACTCACGGCAGTCGGCGGGCTCATCTGATCTGTCTCCACAATCGTCTTCTGTGTCACACTTCCACCAGAAGGGGATGCACTTGCCATTCTTGCAGACAAACTGAGAAGATATTACAGGAGCAAGGAAGAGAGTAAATCAGAGAAGCTCAGAGTCCATGTCTTTTGGAAAATCTTACGAACCTCCAGCTGTTCATGAGGCTCCAAGGCTTATATCACAGTCAACAGTAAGCAAATATGAGGGTGGCCGAGGTACTGTCCTGTCCTCCTCGCTTTTTGGCCTCTATATTTTCTCCAGTATCTCCAGTGACAGTTTGTCTCTGAAATCTCTGAAATGGAGGTGAAGCATACCATTTCATAAAGCACAGCTTCTGACCTGGCTGGCAGTACAGTTGGACAGACACTGGCGTTCATCATTGGCAAGGTAGAAGTTGGTGGGGCAGGTACACCTATGACCCCCACCTGGGGAGAGCAGGCACAGGTCAGAGCAGCCACCATTATCTGTCTGGCAGGGGTGGTCGGCCACTGAGGAGGAAAGAGCCATGACAAATTACAGTTTAGTCATAGAGTCCATCAGCCTCAAAACAGTGAGAAACAACATTGATCATTTTCAAGAATAATAATATACTTATCTACGTATACTTGCATACCAAGATGTTGGGTTATGTTTCCAGAAAAATCTCAATAAGGAAACAACAAATTAAAAGTACCCCATATCTCAGACCTGCTTTTATGAGAGTACATGTATCAGAGCTGACCTTTAGGCTGTTTGTAGGGATGATATATATGGATGCCTGTTGGCTCATGTAGGGTGCTGACCAACATGTTCTTCTTTGTGCCAAGAGTCTTATGGGCCCTGTTGATGGACTTGGTCTCCCTTTCAGTCCAGTAGATATATTCCTCAAACAAGGTAATGGCAAAAACATGGGGGATGTCCTGGCTCAGCACTGTCAAGGCAGATAAAATACCGCTACATAACTCACATTCACCTGAATCTTATTCCACATCGTTTCAGCTATACGCGGCTCATGTGTCACAAACTTCATCCTAAGAGAGAAACAGAGTTACATGGCAGACTGGCAGGGAAATGCCAGTTGCACATGGCTGGTGAATAATGACAAAATCGAGCAGCTGCTGGTTCTGCTCTCAGTTCTTGGACAGTGAGAAGAGTCAGTAAGTGAGAATGGAGGCTGCTAAGGCTGCTGACCTCTTGTGGTATCTGATAAATTCTTGCAGACTGCATTGAGACTGTCAGCACCCCTGCCTGCTAGCATTTACATGTAGACCCTATAGCCTGCCCCATCCCCAAAAAGTTTATGTTTCAGCCCCATAGTGTGACCCTTGGGCTCCTCCTCTTGGTTTGTCTTTGCCTTCCTGGGTCTTTGCAGTCCCGCAAAGACCTAATAACACGCCCCATCTTGTTCATCACTCCACACAGTGTAGTACTATAATATAACTTTAATTAATTCACAAATTCGTATACTCTCAAGGTTTGGTTTTGATCTCAGCTTCTAAAACCTGAAAAGAAAAGAGTGAAAAGAAACCCCAGCACCTCCAAACAGTGAGCCAAACAGAAGACCTACCCATGTGCCGGTTGCTGCCATCCAGGTTGGCAAACTCTATTTTGTCTTCATGAGCATCAGCCCAGTAAAGACGGTCATTGACAAAGTCTAGGGTAAGGCCATTGGGCAATGTGATGTGGTCTTGGATGATGGTTCTGTGGTTACCTCCATCCATGCCCATCCTCCCAATGTGAGGATGGTCGCCCCAGGCAGACCAGTATAAATACCTGTGGTAGAATAGGTTAGTTAGTAAGGAGGATCTAATGTGCTTAAAAATAAGATAATGAAATAATGATAACATCATACCACATTGTTTTATGGCATTATGGCACTAAATGTTGGTGAGGAATGAGTGGAAATTAAGGGAAGGAGTAGTGAGTAAGGGATCACTGAGTAAGAGGGAAGTTCGTACCCGTTACGCACGTCGACAGCTATGGCATGTGGTTCTCCCAGCCCAGAGCTAACTAAGACTAGCCTGAAGGTGCCATCAAGCTTGGACACCTCAATGGTGCTCCTTCTCTTGTCACACCAGTAGAGGTTTCCTCCCACCCAGTCCACAGCCAATCCATCTGCGCTTCCAGGATAGATGTGGTGGAGGACCTGTTAAGGCAGGGGAGGCCAATCTTAACCTGAAAGGGCTGCTCTGTATGCACAGTTTTGCTGCTACTCCCTAATTAGATAACTAATTAGAGGACTGATTGGCTGAAGAGTCCTCACAACCAAGTCTGAACAGCTGATGTAAAGGTTATCCAAAAACCTGTATACACACTGGCCCTTTGCAGATAACATTGGCCACCTCTACGCTAAGGTATTGATGAGATTACCACACAAATGCTGGTCATTACTGGACCATCCAAAAGGTAAATATCAGTAGCTAATGTGTCCCTTAACCTGCAATTTGCTATGGGTTAGAAGGCTACCCAGTAAACATCCCTTGGTTATCTGATATAGACAGACTTCCAACATCAATCACAAGTTCATGATACCGCTGACAGGGTATGACACTGGGATTTCAGAAGAACAACTTGTTATCTGAAAATATCAGGATAGGCCACTCCATCTAGAGAGATGGAGGGCTTGGCCACACTGACCTGCACATCACTACCACTGAAATGCATGCGTTGGATTGTGCTGCCATGACTAGTAACATCTATCCAGTAGACCATCTGCTGTTCATAGTGGAAGTCCAAAGCCACAGAATTGTCCAAGTCCTGGAAGGTGGGGACGGATGTTAGATCACACCCACAGCCCCTTTGGAAAAATAGCCGTGAATAGAAACTCTGACCTGTTTGATTAGAGTGTAGTTGGAACCATTAAGATTGAGCTTCCTGAAAGAGTGACGGTCCACAAATATGAGAAAGGGCTCCTCCGCTGTATGAAGAAGAAAGATAATGAGGAAACCAAGGAAAGTACATGCAACAGATCACAAAAGTCACAGTTTAGATCAAATCATGGTTTTGAGTCACGGATCAGATCATTTTTCAGATCAGCCAAAAAAAAGAGACAAATATAACTTTTCTTTATATTTAGTTCTGAAACTTAAAGGGTAATTAAAGCAATGAACTTTTAACATGTGAGCACACAACTGCTTTCTATCTTCACTGTAATTCTGAATCATACAGGAGTTCATAGTGGACATTGATCACCATCTGTTTCTGTCTTATAAAGGGGAGAACATTTATTTTTCTTGTGATCTCAACGTAGCCAAAGTCCTGTTCTCAAGATCACAAGTTATTTTCTTGAGATCACAAAATAGCAAAAGAAATTCCAGGAGGAATAAAGTTTTTATTGCTTTCCCACTGAAAATGTATAATCCCCCTATGTGTTATACATAAGGGGAGGGGGATTTTCACCAGTAGTGAGAAATAAATTTACAGTCCAGAATGCGCTGTCCACTACATGGACTTCCATAACATCACAATGTAGTATCAGTGGCAGAAACACTGTATTTCACATTATTATGGTTAATGTTCTGTAATTAATCCACTGTTCATGAGTGCTGAACCATCGGGGCGATCGGCACAGACCATGGATCATCTGTGATCCATTAGCAAGCATCAGCACCTCTATGGGAAGACTTTCTGATTCTGCCCTTATCAGACTGCATTCACCCAGTCTCACCTGAAATTGACTTGCAGGAAGTAGAGTCATTTTGTCGTGGCTCAAAACCCTCTACACACAAACAGTGGAAGCTGCCGTAGGCATTGATACAGCGCTGAGCACAGGGGTAGGTGGTCATGCACTCGTCAATGTCCATACATGTTTTCCCATCTTTCTTTAACTGGAAACCAAAATCACACCCACACTGCAGAGAGAGGCAAGGCGTGAAATAAGATGAATCATAGTGGCAGATACATTATAAGTTTGTCTCTCACACCCATAAATGTTAGTCCTAACACTGAAGCCCCTACACAAGTCTTACATCTACTCAGTCATGGCAATTCATATTCCTCCTACCTTGTATCCGATCTTGAGGTCTTCACACAGTTGTGAGCAGCCACTTAACATGCTGTTCAGACACTCATTGATGAAACAGTTAAGCTCATCTGAGCCGTCACCACAATCGTCATTGTGGTCACACAACTGTGTCTCATTGACACAGTTTCCATTCTTGCACATGTAGGCCGGGCTGCTGCAAGTTTTTACTGATGCCAGAAAGGGCACAAATCATTAAGAGGCATTCTGAACAACACTTCACCTACATTTAATGTGTACTTTAGGCCTGGATGACCAGAAGAATTCTGAAATTACTGCATTTACGCCTCCTGTCTACAGTCCGTAATGTTGCGTGATGGAGCCTAACCTGAATTATTGCAGTGAGGATTTTCAGGTGCTTCATCTGAGTAGTCATGACAGTCATATTTGCTGTCACACTCCAGCTTCTTAGTGGGAAGGCACTGTCCATTGGCACAGTGAAATTCTTCAGGCCCACAGGTGGGGTATTCTGTTTAGGGTTGAGCGGAATGTAAGGGTAGCAGAAGAAGAAGCACCAGAATAGGCACTATTGATAACATTCATTCTTGCCCGAATTGTAAAATCGTAGATATGCAGAGGCACTCACCGCACTCTGGTGACTCGTCTGAGCCATCTAAACAGTCAATGTCATGGTCACACACAAACTGGCTGGGAATACACTGTCTATTCTGGCACATGAAAGAGTTTCCATCACACGTGCTGCTGAGTACTGAGGTCAAGGGAAAACAACAATAGTGTTATGATCCCCGATCTAGGCTACGTACGGCACGTAACAATAGTCACTATAGATTATCTATCTATCTATCTTTCATCCACTTATCCATTGTGTTGGGAGAATATGTTCCTGTGGTTTATCTTTATTTATGTTTTTCAGAATATAAAAGGCAGATGGGGTTGAATTGCTTACTACACTGGGCTCTGGCGTCCTCATCAGCTCCACCTGGACAGTCTTGGTCTCCGTCACACTTCCAGTGTAGGGGGATACACACATGAGAATCTGGGCAATGGAAAGACTTGTGGCTGCAGGTCCTGTTTCCTGCTAGCAACAATAAGGTAGGCATGGGTACAAGGCTACACAATCAAGATCGTTACACAAAGCAGGGCTGCCATGCATAATTCTTAGGCTTGGGACAAAACTACTTCAAAAGGGTCCCCAAGATGCTCAACCCCTCCCATCTGGGTTTTCTTCTGGGCCGTCTCCTGACCCCACCCCCCCACCCCTAGGCCCAGATTTGGGCCAACCTCCCCAGTTGTACCACGTTGACGGTGGCCTAACAGGTCTACCAGTAAAATGCATCTGTGAGTAGTTCTTGTCTTTAAAACCACGCCTTCAACACACACACACATATTTACAGCTGGTATCACACATAGACATAGGGGACAGAAGTAATTTGTCAAATTATAGGCCAATCAGTCTAACTTGTATAACTGGTAAAGTTATGGAGGCTATAATTAAAGA
>JABFEA020000041.1:1201156-1220499 GCA_019775915.2 Cyphomyrus plagiostoma | reverse complement strand
TTAGTTAAGTTCTCCCCAAGCGAGCTTGATGGGCCGAATGGCCTCCTCTCGTTTGTATAGTTCTTATGTTCTTATAGGTTCTGGGACTCACGGCAACTGATGCCCTCGTCAGTGCCATCCCCACAATCGTCAGCACCATCACACACCCAGTGGTTAGAGATACAGTGATGGTTCCCACATTCAAACTGGGTGGAAGAGCAGAATTTGTCTGGAGGGGAGAAAAAAAAATGGGTCAGAGAGGGATTCTGTCTCAGTGCGTGCTCAGTTTTCCTGACACGGGATCAGGGAGGAGCGCAATGGCTCTCACCGCAGTGGTGCTCATCAGCCCCACTCTCACAGTCATTCTCTCCATCACACGTCCAGCTTGATGGAATGCAGCGGCCACTGGGGCAGGTGAAGAAGCCTGATGGACATTTTGGCTTCCTTTTGTCTGTTGAGGTCGATGGATGATGATTGATGAGACTCAGAATTTAGCACTACTACAGTGTTAAAATAATTGCAGCCTTGGTTTATCCATCCATGTGAGCCAGACAATATATTATGTATGTGAGTGAAAGAACCTATATCTGCAAGTTTTCACCTGGGCAGTTCACCTCATCAGAGTAATCCCCACAGTCATTCGACCCATCACACAACCAAGACGTTGCATAACAGAGGGTGGTCATGGCACACTTCTGGAATGTAAGGCCCTTCACTCCAAGACGGAAGTAACTGGAGCAGTCAGTGTCGGCTGTAAGTAACAAAATCACATGACAGTCAGACAGCAGATTCACCTATAGTCATTAAGTCACCAGGGATACCCCTACTTGCAGAACCTACCACAATTCATCTCATCGCTGGCGTCCTCACAGTCCACCGCCTGGTCACAGTGGCTGGCATTGCTGATGCAAGCTCCACTCCGACACTGAAATTCATCTTCTGAGCACCGAGTTTCTGAAACACAGACACCATGTACAAATTTCTAACCTGCATAGACCTAGATTGGTGAAAATATTCCCATTTTGTGTCCCAGCTGAAAGATTTTCTGCCTCCACCCAAGGAATGACTGACTACTTCTCCAACTAAAAGAAGACCTTCAAGGTGGATGAGTTGATTGTAATTTTTTTTGTATTAGAATTTGATTTAATTTTGTCTTTGGTTTTGAGTATGATTTATGGATTGTTTAAAACATATATAAGAAGTTGAGTGTTTGAGTGGGATTCTTTGTTCAACTACACTTGTTTATGTCTAAAGCCTGGCAATCAAAGACCTACAAGGTTCTCCAGGAAAAATATTTCTACTAAGAGGAGGGACACTCTTGCGCAAGTTTGCATGGAGGACTATAAACAGAATCTCACTGTTGCATGGCAGTTCATCTGAATGATCCCCGCAGTCATCAACGCCGTTGCACCAAAGAAGATTGCTCATGCAGCGTCCATTTAAGCAACGTCTGAAGCCGCTCTTACACCGGCGATTGGCTGCATTTACATGAAAGCAGGGTGTGTTGTTGATAACCACACATGTAAAACTATATATAGATGATGACTGTCACATGGGTTTGTGTCAAAGATTGAAGCCCATATCAAATACACTCTCTCTCTCTCTCTCTCTCACACACACACACACACACACACACACACACACACACACCTACACTCAGGCAAAACTCTAATCCCAACAATGACAACCTTAACCCCTACCCATCAATAACCTTAACTGTAAGTAATCAAACAAAATACAAGTCCTTTGGAATTTTTTTAGCTTTTTGATTGTAGTCACAGATTTTTATACAACTGAATTTCCCCTTGTTGTGACTGAAAACATGGTCCTCGCAACATCAAAATAACAAGTTTTTATTGTGGGGATATTTGCTCCTCACAGTGTAATGTACATCTGACCCAAACACACACACACACTCACGCACGCTCCTTCAAACACTCACCACAGTAGGCTTGCTTCTCATCTGACTTGTCTTTGCAGTGGGACATTCCATCACATGTCAGACTGTACTTGATGCAATCGCCATTCTCACACTCAAACTCATCCACGGTGTTGCACGGAGAGTCTGGAGCTGTAGCCACAAATGTTGTTCACAACTGTTTGCTGGGGTTCAGCTAATGCCAGCCCAGCCTAGTGAGATACCACCAGAAGAGATAAAGATACCTTGTCTCGGTACTCTCACCTGCACAGGTGTTGTCCTCCAGTAGTTTGCGGTTGCCACGGCAGCTGCAATTGACCCGCCCCTCAGGTGTCAACAGGCACAGATCCTGACAGCCCCCATTGTTCAATTGGCATGGAGAAGACTTGCCTGTAGGCACAATGCTTCCTGTGATCAATGCCAGTCAACCTATTAGAAGATACAGGAGGCTGCCAAGGGCACCTCCTTCTGAGGTGGTCAGCCAATTTCATTTTGTCTCATATAGGGGACCCTGGCGGTGAAGCTTGCTTAGGGTACCACATGGACTTCCAAAGTGGTATGCTGTCTGGAAGCTACCAGGACAATACCAGAGTTATTCTGCATAGACTCCAGGTTATTACACGCAGATAAGATAAAATACAGATAAGGATGGATGGAAACTCTTAACTAAAAGTTATAGACTGAGCTTGGATGCTGAATCAGTGAGAGGATCTACTTGACTACATTTATATACATGTATGTGAATGTCTCCCCTGGCAACTTACAGCTGTTGGTATCATTGGCCACAGCGATGATGCCCATTGGCTGATGAAGGATGTTAGAGCGAAGCATCTTCACATCGGCCCCAGCATATTTGTCAGCCCTGAGCACTGCTTTCCGTGCCCAGTCGGTCCAGAATATATGGCCTCCATAGACGGCCAGGGCAAACGGATGCATGGGTTCCTTCTTCAGCACCACCTACAGGGAGGGCAGGAGTGGGACAAGACACCATAACAGTCAAGCAAAAATGGGGGGAGGGGGTGGTACATAAAAATAGAACCACAGCGGAGATGAGTGCAAGGACTCACATAGCGATGACTGCCATCATACTCGCACCGCTCGATCCTGTCCAGCCTGGCATCAGAAAAGTACAGTTTCTCAGTATGGTGGTCAATGGTTAAACCACTAGGCATGCGGATATCGCTGCTGATGACGGCCAGCACATTGCCCCCTGACAGTGATGCCCTCATGATGCTAGAAGATCGCTCATTCCAGTTAGTCCAGAACATCAGACTGGACAATGGAATAAAAAAGAGATAAAACATGAAGCATGCAACCTCAAAAGGCAAAGAATTTGGTGCAGATGATGATAATGCTTCAAAACAATGGACAAGCGGGACACACCCCTGACACTCATCCAGCACTATAGCACGGGGATGATCATCTGTTGACATGGTAACCACAATTTCTTGGTTAAAGGCATCCCAGCGGCTCTGCTCTACTGAATGTCGAGTGATGGTGGAAGTGGTATAGCTAGTCCAATACAGTGCATCCCAAGACCGATGGTAAGCTAGGCCTTCAACTGACCCCGCCTCTGAAAACAGACAAATATTTGGTTATCACCCAGTGCAGTCCTTGTGATGAGGTATGCAGTCCAAGTTATCCCAGAAGGATTACCAATGGGTCATCATAGAAGGGTTACAAAGGTATCATCCTAGAAGTATCACCAACATGTCATCCCAGAAGGGATTCCAATGGGCCATCTAATGAGGGTTACCAACATGTCATCCCAGAAGGGATACCAATGGGTCATCCAGTAAGGGTTACCAACAGGTCATCGCAGAAGGGATAACCATAAAGGTTGTGTAAATTGTTGGCTTCCCTGTCTGTTCCGCTTTGAGTGTTAGACCAATAGTGACTGTGTAAAGAGAGCAACTTCCATTTTAAAAGATCTGACATGTCCTTGACGGAAATGACTCACACACTCCCCACAATATGTTTATTTGCATGCTCTATGTGGGTCTGCTGCATCAAAAACATTCTGCACACTCTAGAGCTGTGGCATTACATAGAATAAACAAGAGTGTGCCGCATTAAACATGTGACAGATGGTGTTAGGATCTAAGACTTTATGAGACATCAGCTTCGTTTTCTCCTTGAAGCACTGGCTGATGGAGATTATCCCATGGAACATCACACAATGGATACCAACTTGTATGTGCCATAGAATATCATCTGTTTTCAAATACTCACTCTCCACTATGACCTTGTGACCAGAGGCATCGTCATTGATCTGCTGGATGTTTCCAAAGTGGATGTCACTGAAGAAGATCCGGTTGAAGCCGTTGCTACTGCCCCTCCGGAAGTCAAAGGTAAGTGCAATCACATTCTTCATGTGCAGAGGGTCCTTTAAAGGGCTAATGGGTGAAGTGAAGTTTCTCTCATCCCCTAGGTGGGCACTCTTAAGGGCAGTGGACTCTGAGTAGAGCAGGTAGCCCTCATAGTCTCGGCATCCATGCCCATCCTTTGCCAACATTCCTTGAGCACAGGCACATGTGTGTTGGCTGTTACCACGGTAAAGACACAGCTGCTGGCAACCACCATTGTTGTCTTTGCAGATGTTTGTTCCTAGTGGAAAACAAGATACTAGTTCATAGAAGTAAAGCAGCAGATCATTTCTCTGGTAATATTTTGAGGTTTAATTTCAGAAGTTCCATAAGACACAATTTTCAATGAAGCATTAATATTTAGCATTCTAGATTTCTGAATATAGAATGAAGGGCATCACAAATTACTTAACAGCATCTGAGTTTTGAGGAACTGCCTGGGTAAAAAAGTTTACCTTGCTGTCTTGTTTTGCTAAAGACCTTGATATCTTTTAGTTGGACCCCAATGTCTGTTCTCAGAGGCACCACCTCACTGGCATTATCTTTGTTCGCCCTCTTGATGGAACCGTTGTCATGGGTCCTGACACAAGAACAGTCTAATAAAATGTCTATCAAGCCTCCCGGATGGCCTATTTGCATAGTAAAGCAGCATGAAGATCAAGATGTACAATGATCCCCGCCTATCATGGAAGTTACGTGCCATCAGCGATAGGTGCATTTTTTTAATATAGTTTAAGCCTTAAAATACTCCTCCCATATGGTTTAAACACATGTAAACCTATTAAAACACACTTTGCAAACACAAATGATATGTGGATGTCGTGCTAAGGATATGAGTAATATAATAATAATAATATGTAATGTATGTATATATATATATATATATATAAACACACATCGCAAAGAACTGTGATGCGTCAGGGAAAAATCCATGATACAGCGGGGGCATGATAGCTGAACCGCAATATACTGTATGATCACTGTAACTATGAATTGGTCATAGCCAAAAAGGCACTCATCTGGAAAGTCTTTTTCTCCGTACAGTTTATGTCATTCAAATACATAAGTAATTCCCAGTCAAGAACCAAGTTGTTGTTCACGGTGTAGTAAAGCAATAGAATGTCCACCCCTAACAGCCACTTGCAAAATAAAGTCACCTGTCAGTCCAGTAAATGTAGCTCCCAAGGATGGAGAGTGAGAACATATCTATGTTGGTGTGCTCCAAAACCACCTCCCTATTTTCTCCGGTCTCCAGGTTTATGCGCTCTATCTTGTCTGTCCCCGCATCACACCAGTATAGCAAGCCCTCCTGTCAAGTAAGGGAGTAGAGATTACACACCCAGTTAAGTAACAGTAAACTTGCTATGAAAATTAATTGTCTAACATCTATGTATTCATGCCTGGTAGTCAATGGTAATGCCGTTTGGCCAGCTGATACCAATGTGAACCAGAACATCCCTCTGGGAGCCGTCTAAACGGGACCTCTCAATGCGTGGGTGGTGACCCCACTCTGTCCAAAACAGGTACCTGCAGTCACACAATCACACAGAGATTTGGGACAGGGGTCAAACCTGTATTGTCATAACAAGCCCTCGGGCAGCAACCAAAAAGTCAGTAATATCCCCTCTCGCCTAAGCCTTACCCTTTCTCTGGATGGACCGCAATGGCACGGGGCTTGTCCAGACCATCAGAGATGACCACATAGCGGAAAGACCCATTTAGCCTGGCCACCTCGATTATATCAAAGCCTTGATCTGTCCAGTAGATATTTCCTAAACAGAGATGGAGACAGTTGGGTTTCTGGCTGTTAGCAACTAGGACATTTGTTTGAAAAACAGTAACCAGAACTTTTATACCTTTGGGTTATGAGTCTATCTATGGATATAAAACAACACTGAGCAGCTATGTTAAAACTCACATACGTAAGTCTATTGTCTCCTGTATTCCAATACCTCACCCAAAGTATTCAGTAAGAAAGTATGCACCTGTAAGCTAGCAAAAGTACATCTGGAACATGCTGACCTGCAATCCAGTCAACAGCAATGCCCTCCACTCGCCCAATACCACTGTTCACGATGTCTCCTCGCGAGGTCTGGTCTCGCTTAATCCAGCTGATGGTGCTCAGGCCCATATCGACCCAGTAGATAGTGTCACTCTCTGTGGGACACAAAGAGTCAACTAGCGCTGGACAGGTGATGTGGAAAGACAGATATGCTTTGACTCACCAGCATGGAAGTCAATGCCAACTCCCAAAAAGATGCCTGACACGGGCATCAGTGCATCAGACTTATCGGAAGGATCCAAAGGAATTCCCCGGATGGTCTCCTGCACTGAATATAACAGGAAGGAATCCACCCCTGCGGACAAATTAAGAACCACGGTAACACTTTCTATGGATGCCAGGTCTCTAAGAATCGATAAACACATTCATGACACATTATAATGCATTTATAAAGCATTATAACCATAAAACGTCATAACACATTATAGCCATGCTTATCTATTATGTATACTTTATCAAGCTCTCAACTATAATGCAATAGGAATAACATCATAATGCAGTACATAGCATTCTTAACTCTTAAACTGACCATTATAATGCTTTATGAAAGTCTCTATAGTGCATTATAGAAGAAAGCTCCATGGAAGCTTATGAACTATTATAATCAACACTATATGCCTTATGAGTGTCAGTAGAAGAAACTGTAATAGTTTATTAATTCTTATACTGACTATTGTAATGCATTATGAAGGTATATTTAATGCACTATAGATGACAGTTTTAAGTAAAGAATAGCGAGATGCTGTTACACAGAGCTCCTACCTCCGCAGGTCTCCTGGTCCCTCCCCAGGCTGTAGCCGGCCATACACATGCAGGACCTGCTGCTGGCCGAAGTGGGCAGGCACAGCTGGGAGCAGTTTCCATTGTTTTTGCTACACATGTTACTACCTGGGAACAACATTTAGGCTTTGCTACTGTTGCTGGCAGAGGAACAACCACTGGGGTGCAAGGTGCAGAGACGGCATTTCCTACCCTTCTGCACAGTCACATTGTAGATCTTCATGTGCATTATAGAGAAGGAGTCATTCCTCAAGACCTTCCAGCTGCCTCCATCTTTCTTGTCGCATGTTCCAATCTGTCCTTTGACTTGGTCAGCCCACCACAGTTTACTTCCTACACAAACAGGTTGTAATCAAACAGGTCTATAGTGGTAGGTCAAGAGTGCCACTTTTCATAATACAATTGGACCATAGGCAAAGAATACACCATTTAACCAGTCTGTCAAATTTACATTATACTTTATAATTAAGCTGTAGGCAGACACTACACTCTATACTCACTGTTAGTTCCTTCACTCTCTATATTTATTCCCAGTAAAAAGAAAAAAAAGATCACAAATTAATTGTTAACATACAATAAAATGCATATTCTATACCACGGGGGCAATTTAAGAAAAGAGAACAATCAATGAATCAGATAAGAACAAGACCGTGAGGTATATGCCCAGATAGGCCCATTCTAACACTCACCCATAATGGCTAATGCTGTTGCTTTGGTTAGCTTTCCCTTGACCTTTTCCAGGACCCCTAGATCACTGCCATCCAGTCTGCAGCGGTTGATGGTGCCGTTTCCTGAACTGATCCAGTACAAACGCTCATCATCAAAGTCAATAGATAGACCTGTGAGAGATGGACATGAGAGAGGTTTCAGCTGATTAGCTCTCCAGTAACACTTCATTGAGGGCGCAAAAATAATATAGTGTTTTGCTCTTACTTATGTATTAATGAATCTTTCATCTCAAGCAGTTACCATATTTGTTACGATATCTGTTAATTCTGTAAACCTTTGTGAACTATGGAAGAAACTACTCACGGAAAAAGTAATGAAGTATTATAATGATCTCATTCATCATTGATGATTCAAGACACTTGCAGTTCATGATTTGTAGTTCAGCAGTAACTGAGTTACTACTAACTATTTGTGCCCCATCCAGTAAAGTGTTACCCTGATCTCCTAATGCTGACACAGATGTACTGAAGACACATCCTCACCCACTGGGCCTTTCTGACTGGTGAACAGAACTCTGTGGTTCCTGCCATCCATGTCTGCAATGCTGACGTTGTCTCCATCTGTCCAGTACAATTTCCTATTCAAAACATCCTGCTATGAGGCCACATTTAGTCTTTGTAGAACTACACTCCTGACCTGTTGGCTCTATTCAATCCATTAATATGAAACGGTAGCATATAACTTAGTGATCAATCAGTCACCCAGAATTCTAAAGAACTGTGGATCTTCAAGTCTCACTAACCCAAGCTGGGGGTGCAGTGTTAGCTGTTGGGGCTCGTCCAGGCCCTCAATAATGGCCTTTTTGAAGGAGCCATCCAGTCGTGCCACATTGATTTGCTTCCTGTTGTTGTCATTACTGGTCCAGAACAGGTTCCGGGAGATCCAGTCCACTGCCAGTCCATGAACAGCGGGCAGGTCTGTTTGGAGTCATATATATAGGATCTGTGAAAAATCTGTCTTATCAGTAGTACGACTCAGGGTCACTGCTTGGGACAGAACAAGGCTTATTTTAAAGTTCATGCTCAAATAATTGTTCAAAAGATTTCAGGTCTACAGCTGCAAAATATGAACAAACTATGGACTAACTTATAAATCCTAGATCAGCAGAATACAGTACCAACAGATGCCACAGTCTGGAGCCCTGTGCCATTGATGAAGGCCATCTTAATGGTCTCTCTCTGCACATCAGACCAGTAGATACGGTTTTCAGAAGCATCATAGTCAACGACTGTGAAGGATGGCGCAGGGAAGGAAATGATGTAGTTGAAGTAGGGGTTTTCAAGGTCCACTCCCCGAATTTCAGTGTGTCCTGCATACAGGAGGAACTGGCGAGATTCTGTGAAAGAAAATGACCACCCATTATCCAATAATCCAATAAAACAACAGTATGTCAGCAGCTGTTGTGTGCTATCAGTGACTAACACTAAAAGAGTCTGTAATGAAAACCCACAATCGAGCCCAAACCACAGTACAAATAATTCTTTCATTCATGGAGTGCTTGATTAAGAAATGCTATTATACAATGAAGAAAATGTCTTCATTGTATAATCTAAAGATAAAGCACACACTCTATGACGCACTAAAAATGATCCTGTGACTGATTTTTTAGGGTCACAACCCATCAATTGAGAAATACTGCTTGAAGTGTAGCATCTCCTAACTTACCATAGCATGTAAGCCTGTCGGGGTGGAGCTTCATGAGGTGGGGGCAAGCACAGGAGAAGCTGTGGTTGTAGCTGATGAGGCAGAGGTGAGAACAGGAGCCCCGACCACCATGAGCTGCACAAGGGTTTGGTGCTGAGGGGGAGGCAGATAATATGGAAGTCAGAGAAGAGTGAGAGAGATAGAGAGAGAGAGTGAGAGATTGTTGAAAACTGCTGTTCATCCACAAAGCCAGATGACAATGTTGCTTACTGACAAGGACAGAAATGTCAGTGAAATTAAGGAACAAATCAATGGAAATATATCTTTCTTTAGAAGTCTAAATTGACAAGGATTTGCTAGTACACAATATAACACTACATGAAGATGTTTATGATGATATAAAGAATCAAATATCAGAATCTATAAAGCATCTCTCCTGTGACCAATGACCGCTCTGGGTATGAGTTTATGTGTGCTGTACCCCAAGGCTGCCAGGAGGGGGACGTACACCTGCGGGATGTGTGTTTATGTGTGCCATACCCAGGGGCTGTCTGGAGGGGTGGTACACATGCAGGTCAAAGGACCGCGTGCCGCTTCTCTGTACCACCGTTACGTTGCGCCCTGTCCACTTGTTAGCCTTAGCCAGAGTATTAGTGCGCCAGTCTGTCCAGTAGATGTCGCTGCCATACAAAGTGATAGCAAAAGGATGGGAAATGTACTCATGGCCTCGTAGAAGCTCGATGAGCTCAGAGCCGTCATACTTCGCAGAATAAATGGCGTCTGACCTGCAGCGAGGGCAGGCAAGGGAGCAAGGGTCAGTACATTCCTAAGTCTGCAGTGAAGGGCAGATTATGAACCTTCAACGGGGGCAAGGATTACAGAGCAGGCCACAGAGCTCACATGACGTCACCTACCGAGCATCAATCCACAGGACACGGAGCTCCTCATAGTCTACAGTGAGTCCATTGGGCCAGCCTCCCCTGCCTGTCTCCCTGTAGATAGTGTGCCGACCCTCCCCGCTCATTGAGGCTGCTTCGATTCTGGGCATCGCAGCATCCCAGTCGGTCCAGAAGAGGATACTGAGATGAGGAAAAGTGAACAGAGGTGTACAGAATAGAAGGCTGCCCCCGTGCATAGGGAAAAAAATTAAAATATTCCTGCGGTAACAGCAGGAACGGGGATGATCTTTGTGGTGTTCAGGAATGGGGATTATCTTTGTGGTGTTCAGGAATGGGGATTATCTTTGTGGTACTCAGGAATGGGGATTATGTTTGTGGTGTTCAGGAATGGGGATTATCTTTTTGGTGTTCAGGAATGGGGATTATTTTTGTGGTACTCAGGAATGGGGATTATCTTTGTGGTGTTCAGGAATGGAGATTATCTTTGTGGTGTTCAGGAATGGGGATTATCTTTGTGGTGTTCAGAAATGGGGATTATTTTTGTGGTACTCAGGAATGGAGATTATCTTTGTGGTCCTCAGGAATGGAGATTATCTTTGTGGTACTCAGGAATGGATATTATCTTTGTGGTACTCAGGAATGGTTATAAAATGCATGATACCACCATGGTATCGGAAATGAAATTGTTCGTATATGTGTATCCTTATGTCTGTTTTATTAATTATAAGTAAGTATGTTACTACTGAAGTACAAACCATAAACAAGTTTAGTAGTTACTTGAGACAGAAGATGCATCATGATTCATTAATGATAAGCAAACATGAGATTGGTATTTCCCTTGTGTTACCCATCAGCAGGTTCATAGTAGCTCCTTCAGTGGTTCACAAAGGTTTACAGAATTAACAGATACAGTAACAAATGTAGCAATCGCATGGGATAAAACATGTGGGGTCGCCTTGCGGGGACATTCATTCATGATGAACGAACTCGAGATCAGTATGTAACTAATTGATACTTAAGTAAAGCATAATACTACTATTATTTGTGCCCCCCTAAGTAAAGTGTCACTGAAATATTCAAAGGCAAATATAGACACCGTACACACCATTGGTGTGTTGATAAACATGGGGATGGGGACAGTTTTCATGCACGCAGCGACGGGGTAGGGATGCTTTTGGTACACATGAGCTGTGCTGGACTAATATAATACCACTGCACTCCACAAACTAATGCAGGGATTATGCTGTTTCCTGTTTTTCAAGTAGCAACCACAAACAACACCCCCAATGCTCCATTTCAAAATTCCATACAGTACATCCATGGGGATTCTCCTGGCTCAGTTTACCCGAATCTGGGGTCCAGAGCAATAGCACGAGGGTGATCCACTCCTTCAGCTATCAATGTGGTCCTCATGGAGCCATCCAGCCTAGCCACCTCAATCTGTTTCAGTTTGCTTTCCACCCAGTAGATGTTGTCAGTGATCCAGTCGACCGCCAGGCCCTCTGTAGTGGCCAAGCCATACTGGATCACAACCTCGATGCCAGTGATGCCTGAGAGGCACAGGGGCAACAAGTGGACAGGTGTGGTTGAAGGATATGGAGTCCCAAGGAGGTGACAATCTAAGTGTAATGTTTTATACACTGACAGTTACACATTTACACACATATGCCAGCAATGGTTTTCCAGAAACCCTTAATTACTGATCACATTTAAACATCATTATTTATCTTTGGCTTCTAAGTAACAGAAGAGTACATCTTAACGATGATTTTGTTGTCACACTGCTGTGTAAAAAAATTGCAATGTGTTCAGTGTCCGTTAATTAAATGTGCCAAGGTGAATTGTCAACGAATTAATGCAGGGTGTCAGCATCTACCCAGAGAAACTCCCATCTTACTCCTGCGGTAATAAAGTATTTGTCAATAAATTGCTTATACAATTACTTTTTTGCCAATGCCATTGCTGTGTTTTAGCACCTGCCTCTCTCCCTGTTTAGCAAAATGCATTCTCTGCACATTTTCTTCACCCACAGAAATGATAGGATGTCAGGAAGGACTCACCACCATTCTCAGACAACTTGCTACGGTAGATCTTGTCTTCCAACACATCTGTCCAGTAGAGGGTGCTGTGTCTGAAATGGAAATCCAGAGCGATGGTGTTGCTGAGTTTGGGGACTAGCAGGTGGTACTTGCCCCCATATAGGTCAATGCGTCGGATTTCATGCCGGTTGGAGAATATGATAAAGGGCTGAAAAGGATCTGGGGAGAGAGAAGATAAAATAAGAGCAGAATATCCCTACGAAGTAATAAAAAACGTTTTTTTTTTTTAACATTTGGGGACATGTTTTCGATCCCCACAAATTCTTGAATGCAATTTTGCACATGCTGGGAAGGATGGCTTTTATACGTGCAGGGATGGGGGGGGGCAGATTATTATTAGTCTGTACCTCTTATGAGAGTCAGTCTGCCCGGCATCCCCTCATTGACCAAATAATAGCAGAAACACACAAACCCCTTCATTTTGGCTACAATCACCATCCCTCGCTCAGCGCTGCCCCCAGTGCTCACCAGTGCTCCTGCAGGTGTCCATGTCGGCCTCCAGGGCCCAACCCTCGTAACAGGAGCACTTCACGCTGAACTTGTACTGCTCACAGCGTTGGCTGCACCTCAAGTGCTTGGCGCAGAGGCTCTGAATTTGGCAGGTCTTGTTATCCGAGCCTAGCGCCATGCCCCGGGGGCAGGTGCAGACGACGCCCTTATCAGCAGCTGCAGTGCAGTTATGGCTGCATCCACCATTGGCCACAGAGCATAAGTCTGCAGGAACATGGGGTCAGGAAGATGGACGCAGTGATCACATGTCAATTGCAGTCAGGTGTCTAAAGCTAACTCCAACCCTAATCTTAACCCAACCTAATCCTAACCCAACTGGTCTGGGGGACTGTGGTGTGCAGAATCTCACCACAGAGCACCTCGTCAGACCCGCCTGGGCAGTCGTCAACACCATCGCACAATTTCTCAGCTGGCAGACAAATGGAGCTGTTGTTGGCACAGGCGTGTTGGTAGTCATCACAGGCTCCTTGCTTGCAGTCTTCCTCATCAGAGCCATCCTCACAGTCTCTGTCCCCATCACACACCCAGGCTGCCCGGATGCAGGCCGCTGCAGGAGGGACACGGTGACCATCAGGAAGCACCTTTCATCCACGTCAGATATACGCTGTTTGTTAGGCTGCGTCCACACGGAAAACCGCTCGGTGCAGGAGAAAAATGCGCTTTCTTGTTCACGCGGTCAGCGGTGGACCACCGAGTGCTAGCAAAGGGCACTGGATGGATGAACATTACCTCATGAAAGAAGGAAAAATAATTGTAAAGTGTTTCTCAGCTTCAAACAAAATGAGTAATATTGTTGATTTACACCAAAAAAGGTACTTGTTCTCTTACTGTTGGACCGAGAAGTGCGTTTATAAGTACATGGACTTTAGTTTCATTAGCTAAATATGCCTAATAAAGCCAGCCTGGCATCCCCGTCTCTGCACTTATACACCTCCGAGCTAAATTTGTTTGAATTAAGTCTCAATATGATTTTACGTAACATTAAATAATTTGGGGTGCTAAGACACTGCACTCCTCCATGTTGCTAAGAGGTTTGGGCTCCAGGTCGCCAAATCCATCTGTCACAAACTGAAGATTATATCCGATTAGAAGTGCTTTGTGAAAGACAATTGAACAATAGAAAAACAGGGTGGCGCTTGGCGCCCAAGGCGGCATTGGGCATATGGAAATTGACATGGGGACGAACCCTTACAGATATGCTCTCTGGGTCAAGTGGAGTTGAAAAGAAGGTGGAAAAAAGCCTTTGACTTTAGCATTTTACAGAAAGAGAACGCGACAAAATTTTCCTGACCAGTGTCCCTGCAGCGGAATTGTTTGGCAGGGTCGCACATGGGTGTGGCACCATCGCAGTCATTCTCGTCACTGAGGTCCATGCAATCCATGTCTCCGTCACAGCGCCATTGAAAGGGGATGCACTGGCTGTCAGCATGGCACTGGAAACTGACCGCGTCACACCACCTATGGGGGAGAATGGCTGCAGATGGGGTGGGGGGTGGTTATTGTGTATCCAAGTAAGGCAACCAGACTCATGCCATTAACCAAGATTTTTTTAATCGTGCTACCAAAATGGCTGTCACTTCAGGGAATGCGCCCAGTTCTCTGTCTCACTGTTTACATAACAGTATGTGTGTTTCCTCCTTGAAAGCCTCATTATCAGATCATTCAGGTAATACGAACGCAATTAATAAGACAACAGCATGACCAACAGCATAGGTGGAGAAGAGGAAATCAAAATCTATTGGAGCATTTCAAGGTAACCAAACGCCTAAGATGACGGTAATGAACACCATAATACTCAAAATGAAATAGATAGTCTATAATTACATAAATGAATAAATATATATTTCAACCATTCTTGTGTCACGTGCTGCATTCCTGCCCTCATTCTTTCCTTACTAATCTGTCTCACCTCATGCTTCAGCCCTTGTGTGACACAGGAACTTTAGCAAGAAATATAGTTATTTTTTATGTAATCATATTTGCATTTTGGGACTTATTAGATAATAATAATGTCTGTCTAATGAAAATCACAACATTATTATGAAATGCAACTTAAAGACTATATTTAGAAGACATATTATATGAACAGACATTTCTACATTCATGTCATTTTTACCAGCGCAGTTCACCAATATTAATAAAGCGTGGAGCAGCTTTGACATATGTAGGGAAGCTTTACCAAAGTGCACATTAAATATTATTTGTACAAATTCCAAACCTTCTTTAATAAATCACTTCTTTCACAATATATATTTTTTCTGAATTTGCACAGAACATTAATCACGCGCACATTTGACAAGGTTTCGATGCAAATAGGTCACGACAGTCCGACATTTAACCAACTTTATGATGCACTTCCTGGGATTTGAACCCACGATTTTGGTGCTATTAGAACAAGGCTCTACATGTTGAGCTGCAACACTGGAGCAAGTAAACAGTATAGTTGTTCAAAATACCACCATATACCTTGAAGAAATTCAAGAACTAATTTCGCAGAACTGCAGTTTAGCAACTGAATGAAGCAAGTCTGCATAGTACCTTTTGAAGGAAATTTGGATAGGAAGTGTGAAACAAGTTTCCTTTATAACATGGAAAGAGTATGTAACAGTGCATGTCTGACATCCTATTAACTGGTTGTGTGGTGATGTCATAGTCAAATTTTAGGCTGTCCTTTAACTTTAGATGCACTAGTTAACTGTTTTATTCCATGAAACAAAGCAGTATTTAATGTCCCTTGTAGAAAGATACCTTGAATCTTCTCTGCTGTTCTAACTACTAGAAGAGGTTACTTTGACGAATCAAAGATAGAACATTTTCTTGCTAATAAAGGTATTCAAATGGCTAACATGCTGTGAATTTATTTGTTAGCAAAAAATATTGAGTGTATTTTTAGTAACAGTTAAGTGAGTAACATTCAAATGTTTTGACTGGTAGTGTAGCTATATACAGATGAAGCGGGATTCAATTTGTGCAAGATAACACCCTATCTTATACTCTATATGACAAGAAAATAAAACGAATAGTCAAACATTCGCATTGAATAGACGAATCTGATTCAGATTTGATAGCAGGACAGGTTCACATCCCAGGATGAACCTAACCCTAACCTAACCATAACCTAACCCTAACCCAAACCCTGCAGTGGAGCTGCACAGCAAAATAAATCCACGGTTCTTTATATCACTGGTTCACCTGCAGACTGGCGGCCTACAGGAGGCAGCACTCACACAGACTCTGCGAGGAGCAGTTGGCGTTGTCCTCGTCGCTGTAGTCCCCACAGTCATTTTCCCTGTCACAGGTCCAGCTCTTAGGGATGCAGCGGCCGCTATCGCACTTGAAGTGGGTACTGATGCAGGAGCGGCTGCAGCCGACCTCGTCGCTGTTATCCCCGCAGTCATTATCTGCAGCAGCACAGACGCAGTTAGACTGTCCACAGTAGCTCAGACTCTGCACCATCGCGGTTGCTGCTCATAGAGAAAGTTTTTGCCTCCACGGCTGCAAAAGCCTCAGGCTACGATTCACTTCTGGGATGAAGACCTCGTGAAATGTGACAGCTTTATCGTGAAAACCATATGGCAAAATCATGGGGACTGTAGGAAATGAGGGATCTGTCGTGGGAGGGAGAGTCAGGTGACCAAGGCTTGATGTCTCTCAGCTGTCTCTCATTTCCAGAAATATGCGCTGCTCTTTTCTCACGCCTCATTCTCACACATAACCAGCTGGTGCTTCACTGAACAATATCCAGGTCTAGTGGAGAGTGTGCATTGTGGTCTGGATGCTCATGGCTGTGAGGGTAGGATGAATTTAGAGATGCCCCTCAGGGGAAGTAGAGGAGAGTATACCACACACTCACCATGGTCACATTGCCACTGGACATTGATGCAGCGGCCATTGTGGCATGTGAACTCAGTGATGGGGGAACAGGTCGGAAAAACTGGAGAGACAAGATGCACACGAGAGTTTACTCACTACACATATCTGGCAACATGCATCGATCACATGGACCCGTTGACATCATTAGGAAATGTCCATCAATCACGTGGACCTGCTGGCATTGTCTAATCACATCAGCTTGTATCATTCATTCATCTGTAAACAACCATGTGACAATATGAAAAATGTGATTACAGAAAAGTATCAAGGAGCTCCTTCATGATAAGAGAGTGATGTTCGTGTTAAGGGATTGCTCTTCATGATAAGTGAATGATCTCTCTGCCTCGTGTGTCACATACTGGACAGGTTTCTGGTAAGTACTGCACTCACCACAGTCATGTTCATCAGAATGGTCCCCACAGTCATCTTCCAGATCACAGATCCAGGAGTTTGGGATGCAATTACCCGTGGAGCAGGAGAACTGCTTTGGAGCGCATGTCTGTGCTATGGAAGCAAGAGGAGGACTGTCACATGTCACACTGAGACCAATAGCAGAACGTGAAACAGGAACACAAGAGCATGTAGAAACCTCAAACACTCTCTAATCACTATCATTAATGACTCATCCACCCCTAAACCTAACCCTAACCTTAAACTTAATCCCGAACCGTAATCCTCCTGCACCAGTTAAAAGGTCACATATGGACGCTGATAAATGTGAATGAAACACTTCTGTCCCACTGGTATTAGTCACATAACTCCTGAGCTCTCGTGATGATACCACGTGCTTCTGTTGTCTGATTGAGGACAGTGCCATCTGGAATAATAAAATGTCTGGCTTAATTAAAAGCCGAGGTTCCGGATCTTTTGATCCTGGAGTTGCGCCGTCTTTGTGTTGTGATTCTCTTTCTGAGGCACAGCAGCATTATGGACCCATTAAACCCCTGTGTGATAGGGGTGCAGCATAGTGTTTCAGCTCTGCAGCTGAGGTGCTGGATTGGAGTAACCACATTCCCTGTGAGAGATCCCGTGCTGTGGCGTGTGGAGCGCAAGTGTCCCTCTCCACTGCCTGTATCAGCATTCTGAGTTATTAACTGGAAAGGTGCAGTCAGCCGTGAGTCAGGTCTGAAATATCCATTGGAATCCATTGGATTTTATGCTGAAGGTTTTGCTTGGGGAACAATTTTTTTCGTACCTGGCAATTAAGCAACATACTGAACATGGCATCTCTTTGAGCCAGACTGTGTAAGATGGGGCAGAGGTGCAGAGGCTGCGACGTGGACTTCCATGGCTAGAAGACACTGCAGCTGTACCATAGTATTCCCAAACACCAGTCCTTTACATGACCACCAGGCCTGTGTGTTTTTTCCCCACATTTTCCTGATATGCATTATTTGGCCGTCCCTTCCTTTCATTGGCTGTCCCTTCCTTTCATTGGCCGTCCCTTCCTTTCATTGGCTGTCCCTTCCTTTCATTGGCTGTCCCTTCCTTTCATTGGCTGTCTCTTCCTTTCAGTGCTCCCCCTGTTTAATTAAACCTACCAACACTCCTGTGCCCCAGTAAATCCCAGTGTGTGTCAATTCCCCGCCCTACCTGGGGGAGGTGCTACAGCACCTCACTACCGTCGAAATGAAATACAATGGCAGCAAAAATGTAATAAAATAAGTAGCATTAGAGTCACCCTAAGGCATGATGTGCAATATTTACAAAGAATTTGTACCAGGGCAGGTGATGTTGGACTCATCATCGAGGTCGGCGCAGTCGCCGTGCCCATCACACACCCAATGCAGTGGAATGCAGTGATTATCCTGACACTTGAAACTGTCCTTGGGGCAAGAGTGTTTGGCTGGGGTGGGATG
This sequence comes from Cyphomyrus plagiostoma, assembly GCA_019775915.2. Classification (NCBI taxonomy): domain Eukaryota; kingdom Metazoa; phylum Chordata; class Actinopteri; order Osteoglossiformes; family Mormyridae; genus Cyphomyrus; species Cyphomyrus plagiostoma. The sequence goes on along the minus strand of JABFEA020000041.1, from coordinate 1,201,781 downwards.
GAGAGAAGAAGTAAAATTTCGGAGGAGGCATATGAAAATAAACAAGTAAAAACACACAGGGGTAACCCTAACTGTAACCTTTGCCCTAGTCCTAACACTAACCATAACCACTAACACTAATCCTTAATTTATAGTCCCATGCCAACTCCATCTCCTGTGTTTGTTAGATATAGTAATGGTCTGGGCCCACTGCACATCACAGACACACAACAACAGACATCCCACCTCTCTCCCATTAACTGACAGCAGCTTCTTCACACCCGCCAATGTCGTTCTGCTATTCAAGTGAAATTGCTGTGGTAAACAGTACGTGCCATTCAAGTCTAGCCTGCACCCCCCACGTTTGACCCTCATTCACATCCTGAAATAAATATGCCTGAGATGGGGTACAGAGCCGTGACGTTTGCTGGGAGACTTGCGGCCGGTTAATAACAAACACCCCAGAGATGAAACTCCTCAATGCCACACAGCAGAGGCTGTTAAAAACCATTTCTGGCATGTCAATGTCTGGGGGGGGGGGGGGGGGGAATAACAGAAGAGGTTGGGGTCATCGTCACTGTTTTCCAGGCAAAAATTTGCCCCGTAAAACACCCAGGTAAAAGGGATGCAATGATGTTTGCTGAAC
>JABFEA020000041.1:1166851-1189280 GCA_019775915.2 Cyphomyrus plagiostoma | reverse complement strand
CTGATTACAGTGTGTAAGGAGGATGGGATGCACTGATTACAGTGTGTAAGGACCATGCACTGATTACAATGTGTAAGGAGCAGGCACTGATTACAGTGTGTAAGGAGGATGCACTGATTACAGTGTGTAAGGACCATGTACTGATTACAATGTGTAAGGAGCAGGCACTGATTACAGTGCGTAAGGAGGATGCACTGATTACAGTGTGTAAGGAGGATGGGATGCACTGATTACAGTGTGTAAGGAGCAGGCACTGATTACAGTGTGTAAGGAGGATGGGATGCACTGATTACAGTGTGTAAGGACCATGCACTGATTACAATGTGTAAGGAGCAGGCACTGATTACAGTGTGTAAGGAGGATGCACTGATTACAGTGTGTAAGGACCATGTACTGATTACAATGTGTAAGGAGCAGGCACTGATTACAGTGTGTAAGGAGGATGCACTGATTACAGTGCGTAAGGAGGATGCACTGATTACAGTGTGTAAGGAGCAGGCACTGATTACAGTGTGTAAGGAGCATGCATTGATTACAGTGCGTAAGGAGGATGCACTGATTACAGTGTGTAAGGAGGATGCACTGATTACAGTGTGTAAGGAGGATGCATTGATTACAGTGTGTTGCCGCACCCACCACATGACAGACCACCTCAGGGATGAACCTGAGTGCAGTCATGTGGCGGGTGATACCTCAGCACCACAATAGTCTGAATGGACCAGTGTGAGTTTTTCGCCAATGGCTAGAGTGCCAATCCTGTCACCAACCCTCCCAGTTCATCCTTATAGGGCAGGATGTAGGTTAACATCACACCCAGGACAAAGCATTTGCAGGTTAAGGGCCTTGCTGAAGGATCACACCAGGCATTCACGGGATTTGAACTTCCAGTCCCTAGCCCCAAGGCCACCACCCTGCCTGGAGTGATTAGTGCAACAGAAGCAAAACCGAATATCCTATAAGATTGCTTAAGCAATCACAATAACTGGATGTTTGTGAAATGTGATTTCCCTCCATACTATTTCAGCTTTTTGCAAAGAAAGGACTTTGCTTTGGCCCACAAATCAAATTATTTGGTCACATGTCAATGTGCACCTCACATTGCTGAGATCTAAAAGTGAAGGTGCCTGACCTACGACAATCAATATCTTCGAATTGATGTGAATGTCAGTTGTGGGTAGAACTACAGCATGTTCATGGGGCATCTATTAATCTGACATCAGATTTTCTCACTTCAGTCCTGTTCTGTAACAGCCACTCAGTAAATTCTATTTGAAATTCTACTGTAAGTAAATTCTAGCATAAAAACCTGGGCGACACTGTCATTGCGCAAACTGACACAGGTCACATTGGCCATTGGAAATTTACAAGCTCGTCTGGGGAGAAATCAACTATATAGCTTAAAGTTATAAAGGATCCCAGGACTATCCCATACTCTAACTACATGCTATATGAAGAAGTGCTTTCAGAATAAAATATCTAATATTTTACAGTATTTTTATTATTTTTACAGTGATTGTCTATATCTTTCTATGTTTTAGCCTGTTTTGCAAAGATAATTCAGAGATTTTTCACTTTATTATTTGTGCATGTTCACATTAAAGTTGACATAAAATGAAAAGCATTTTCTTGGAAAATACAAACATGAAATGTTTGTAATGTAATTATTACATCAATTTATTGTATGCATATTAAGGGAAATTATGTTTTTATACAATTTATTCACATACAAGTGTGCCATAGCAGTATTTTTAATCTTATTTATTTCTGTTCCACAATCATTTTCCTTCCATCCATCCATCCATCTTTCACCCTACCCAACCTTGAACCACTTATCTTGGCCAAGGTCTTGGGGGTAATTAATTTCCTAATTCAAAAACTCTAAAAACATCAACAAAATAATGATAACAAACATATGAATCAGTTTTGTGGAAACACTTCCTCCAAGTCAGTTTAAATTTTTTAAAAAATACAAAATAAAAAAACACCACTCATATGAATGAAATGTTATGTGCATTAATTAAAATAAACTGAGTTTCTTTGAGGAGCCAAGAAACATGGTGCAGATTAAGAGTTGTACTTACAAGTCTCTGGTGCCTCGTCAGAGCCATCAGGACAGTCCTTGTCACCATCACAGAGCCAGCTCCTTGAGATGCAGGTCACCGGGTCCTTACACATAAACTGCCTGCTGTTACATGTCCTGGGGGCTGAAAGAGAGATACTGCAGTGATTGGTCAAGTCATTTGACACAGTTACTGGTTGAGTTTGATACAGTGATTTACAAGTCTCTCAGTACAGTTACTGGTTGTGCCCTTTGACATAGTTGCCGGCCAAGTCCGTTGGCACAGTCGAGACCTTTGACACCATGAATGGTTGAGTCCTTCGGTGTTCTTCAACACCAAGAAGACTAGGATCGCAGTTGTGGTCTCAGCAAGAGCAGTCTTGTTAACTTGCCTCCTAAAACTGGCCTTGTTTGGCAAGAATGCATCCAATGCAGAGCAAGAACGATATCCAGGGATTTTTACTGTCTTCTCCACTTCTGTTCTTAGTATTGCAACTGTGACCATTGTTTTGTTCTTTTGTTTATGTTCTGCCTGAAAATCTTCATATGAACGTGTGCATGGATGTTTTACAGTAGTATGTTCTCTGTACAAAACCTTTATAGGTGAGGCCCTACATCCCTGAATGGCGATAGGAAGGTTCCTCAGGATGCACTTGTCAAGCACAACAACATAATCTATGCAGGAACAGATTACCTGATGCAATAGCAGCTGACTACTTGCCTTATACTTACCTTTGCAACTTTATTATTTGATGTTTATGTTTTAAAAAGCACCATTTGACTTAATTTTTTTTTTCTTAAGCACTACTTCACTTTGTGACGTTCTCCTTTAGAATAAAACATCACATGGTTATTTTTGTAAATTGAGTATTTCTTACCAAAGCATTTATCAGAAATACAGTTGGAAGACGGAAGAAATATGTACGTGTCGCGTTGCGTGTTAATTTAAGTGGTACACCTACATTTTGTGCTGGTGCTCCTAAAATTTTCAGTAAGGAGCATCAGTGCCACTAGTCGAAAAAGTTAGTCTGAAGTCCAGTGAACTGAAGAAAGGCTTAACTCACTCAAAGCAAGCCTATGCAACACAACCTGTGATCTTTTAAAACAAATGTGGGAAAAAAAGAAGTGAATTCTGGAGATCAAAATAACACATAAAATGTACTGACAAAAGGAGAGAAGAGGATGAGGATTGTCTCTAAGCCCTGTGCCAAATTCTTGAGCACCAGGGAATTCCCTGCTACAGTTACTAAGATTAAATGCTAGTTAAGACTAAGTTACCGATTAGTATTATGTGCTATTTAAAACCTTCCTTCCTTCAAGTTAAGCTAAGTTTCTTTTTAGATGTTCCAATTGCTCCCTGTCTAACTCACTTTATGGTTTATTCCCATATTTTTAATGTCTACCAAAATTGAAATGATCATTTGTATATACATTTTTCAAAATATACAAAGATAAATCATTAGACCTAGCTACCATTAATCTGCAAAGGTTTTTTTAAAAAAAATTTTAACTACACCATTTTTGCTGATGTTAAGCTGACCAGCAAATTAAAAGACAACACAATTATAAATAAATTAGTACTGCTTACCATCAGGAGCTGTGACAGGAGACATAATCTTCAAAGTCTGTAATGCATCCATAATAATCACCACCGCTAACACCACTTTTGTGGTGAAAGCAAACATGCTTTAATTAAAATGATGACAGTTGAAATGTAAGAATTGCTGGAACCGTTTAAACTTCTGAGTGATGAAGCACTTAGTGGCTTGCTGCTCAGAATAAGGTACACAGACAGCATGAACAGCCTGGCTCCGTTAGGAAGGAGGTAGACAGACTCATTCGGCTTGAGGAGGGCTGTTAAATACACAGGTTACTCACAGACAGCACACAATTCAAAATGAAACAACATTTGACACATTTCAGTACATCTCTTGGATATTTTTGATTCCTTTACTGGAGTTGCAATTGTTTGCAGGGAACAAACATACGACCCCCCACTGCTAATCAGTAATTAGTTACTGATTAGCTGGGGGGTGGACCAAAGCTCTGCACCGAAGCATGACATCACTTAGCTGTCTAAGTGTGCAAACCAGCACTCTGCCACTGCCACCTATCTACAAAAGCAGCTCCAGTGCTTCCAGTCTGTCCTTTCAGGTAGGGGCTACACAGTGGGGGTGGTTAAAGTGGCACCCCATTGCTCCTGTAATGCGTTTTGGGTGTTTGAAAAAGTTCTGTAACTTACAGTCATTCATTCAGGGACAAAAGTTTCACTTACAGATTCGTCGTTAATGAAATCGACCCAATGTGGTCCGTACGAAGAATCAAGGGGGTAGACATGCAACCAAGAATCACTTATAAATAAACAAGCTGGTGACTGAAATTCAAAGGCTATTCAAACAAAGCCTTGGTAACATGAGCTCAAGGATATTAACTCAAAATCTCAATCTTTTTGAAAAAAGCAAGATAAATTGGGTGTTTTTATACCACCCAATGTGAGATAATTAGAGAAAGTAAGGGGATTTCCACAGTACTGTCATTAATAACCTCAAGCGCCCTGGGACAACTCTGTTGTGAAGGGCGCTATATAAAAATAAACTGAATTGAATTGAATTGAATTGATTAGCTGTGCTATTGCCATAGAGACAAGATACTTGTAGGTTAACATCCAGCTCCGAAGTTTACTTTCAAAAGCCAAAAAGCTTTGGCTGAAGGGAGACCAAGCACTGATGGAGATTCGGGGAAAATAATAAGAACGATGCACTACGATGCATGTAAATTTGTTTGCCGACGCAAATTCTATTTTCAGCTGGGCGTTTGAGCTGACAACATATTTTTAAAATTAGCGATAAACTTTTTTGAATGCTAACTATAGGTTACTTGTCAAATCAGTGTTTCATTCCAAGTCTCAAAACAGGAGTTTACAACATGAGCCCCAAATAATAACCAATCAAATAACTAGGAATGATGAATGTTGTCAGTGGCATCTGTAGATCAGGTCAAGGTAATATCCTTAGTAATGTGCATAAGTATGATTACAAAGGTGCCAGGTATTTTAGACAATTGAATCACCAGCAGATGCCTTTTGCTATTTAACGGAAGCACTTACAACACACTCCTCAAAACTGGGATAAAACGGTGTCATTTAAAGCTTATAATATATGCATATTAATTGTACTTTTTAAAATGAATTTATAACATTTTAACATGCAGGATTGTGAACTACATATTTTCACAGGTAGGACTGGTCATAGAAAACAGAGGGGTAAAGCAGCTAAAAATGACACCAAATGCAGGCAAAATCATTTTGTCTGTAGTTCTATTGCAGACGGCGATGGACTTCCCCCTGATGCCCAACAATTAGCAAAAATGGGCAAAAGACCTACAAGAGATGTGGGTTGTCTGTGCCTCTTCAGCTGTTAGCATCTCATTTGGACAGTTGTGAAATAAGTAACCTAGTCAGTAAATTGGAATAGATAAAATTTTGTGGTGTTTTGTTATATATGGCCCACGTATGAATCAATAAAACACACTAAGAATCAGCATTATTTAATGTGTGTTCAGGGTAGCAGCCTTGAACATGACGTTTCCTGGCAGACTCCAGTTGCATTAGATAGCACTGAGGTAAAAGCCTCATTCCTATTATTTTATATACAGTTTCTATTTTTCATGTAGTTATAAAATATATTGACTTGCAAACACTTCTTTTTTCTGACTGGGTTAAAATTTTCACACATAACAAATAATTCCTTATCGTCTCATTAAGAACAAGCAGAAATAACATATGTCCTGAGTACCTTACTAACAAAAATTTGTAATGATCAGAAAATGTGTCGCTCTGATATCTAGTGTGATATTGTTTTTTGCACAGAATAATAGTCCTATACAGTGCCAGATTTGCTTAAAGGACTTTGCCACTGATAAAATAGAGATACATGAAGGTTTTTTTGGTGCAGTATGAGTTGTATGTAATGTAATGTATTCCAACTCTAATGTATTGCAATATAATATACACATTTATGGGATATACTACAGCAGTGATGTAGTTATTTTCTACCAAAACATTTTGAACCACTTTGCAGTAATCATACTTTGTAATTGAAATGCTATGAACTGTAAATGAGCAGTGCTGTTTGCTATAATTATAATAAACTATAAAATGTTTTTTTCTTTTCTTTAGAATCAGCTCAAGGACTGAGAAAGCTTTCAAAGTTCTGGGCAGGCTGGGAAATTCAGCCAAAGGAACTTAAAGTAGAGTTCAACACCAGCTCTATGCCCAACACCAGCTCTATGCTCAAAACCTCAACCTGCTTTGAGACACTTTGGCTTCCAGGCAACTACGCTGATTTTCCTTCATTTCAGACAAACATTCAAACCTGCTTAAATTCAGTAATTTGTGGATTTGGGTTAGTCTAAATGTAAAGTTCAGGTTTGTTAAGCAGAAGTATGCAATATTGTATCCATATTGTTGACCAGTATTTGTAAGTACTCTGACCAAAGAGTTCTGTAAAATTAATTAAATATGAAGAAGGGAACATCGATTATCAGACTGGTGCTTTCCATTAAGGGTTGAGACAAATAAACTTCACATTTATACTGATTGTTCTACTATTTTTCTTACCTATCAGCTGAAATTAAAATAGGTCCAGTTTGAATTCACCGACATTAACTGAGTGTTTGACAGGCAAATCCTCATGTTCACCACATTTTGTTTCTCTAATCATGAGGTCTTGTCAGGTCCTCCAGCAGCTCCATTACAACAGTTTTCCAAGGCTGCCATGAGTGTTTATGCTGTTTTCTGTTTGCTATAATCCAATTAAAGCTCTTAAACTCGGTAACTTGCTGTTTATATTCTTCTGGTAAAACAGGGTGACGAGCCTACACTGCAGTAACAGTTAAACAGGAAATCCTTACATTGCATACACCAATATTATGTTTAATTCCTACAGCTGGCAGGCCACAGCTAGGGGAAAAACATCCTTAGCTTGTTTAATCTCATAGTACGCTCTCTTCTAAAAGAGACCGGACAAAGTTCAATGTCGCCTGATAAATGTCTACACCATAACAGTCTGAAGGACCTAGTGGGTCAATGTACACTCTCAGTCGATTCAGCTGATCTTAGTAAGTGGACACCTTAGTTCTGGTACAGTCACACCACAGTTAGCATGCAGATCAATTTCCAGGCTACCTTCCCAGTCAATGTGGGGAATGTGCAACTCTTGATATGACATGAACAATTATGCTTATTTAATGGCATGAATACATGCAGTACACTATGAACTTTTTGAGCTTATCTGTGAGTATGGCTTGTTTGAAGCTGAGGGATGAAGACGTAATGGCAATGCAAACAGGTGAGGTTATACAGAAGGTGACAGCAGCTTGCACATGTTTTTAGATAAGGGATGACAACACCAGTACCAGTGTGGAGACTTTGTTAATATAGCGTTTTGTTTATTAATAGAGAGAGAAAGAGATGAGTGTGAAAGTTGCTGTGTGACTGGGGTTGGGGTTGTGTGGCATAGCCCAGTAAAGCCATATGGCCAGTTTCCAGTGTAATCCTCACAGAAAATACACTGGAAAGTCACTGGAAAATCTTTTCAGGCCACAGAGACACATCAATGAATGTTCTTTGCAAAGAACATGTCCTTTAAAAAAGAGAACTCTTGTGTCTCAGAGACTGTTTTTACATAAAGTTTTGTTTGTATTTGTACTTTTTCCAGCTATGTAGATGTCCTTTCCTGTTCCTCGTAGTGTGAACATCAGCCTGGCAACATCCACATGCTCAGTCCCGGCAAAACCTAGAAATAAAATGCAATAAACAGTTAAATATAAAAAGCTATTCTGACCTGTCTGCACTGGTACACAGTAAACTAATCTAACGTGAGTGGACAGTCTGTGTGGTAGAGGCAACTTGAGAAATTGTTGTTTGCAGTTCCAATTAGATACGTGATATAAATAACAGAACCTTTCATTGTAGCCACAAAGCGACTTTGTGATAGTTACAACAATCAAATGAACATTTTAGGATAACAACAAAACAGCCTCTCCAAGATCTATGTTCGTAGCAATAGCTAAGGGATAGAAGTAAAACATTGTGACAACACAATATAAATAAAAAAAAAGACTTTTAAGTTCACCGTCTCAGTAATTTTGTATTAAACCTGCTACAATGGAATGAAGAGTCAAATAAAATGCACTGTTTTTACCATATCACTACTGCTAGCATGGATAATTTATGTACAACATAAGCACAATTTTTATCAAATCATCACATTCATTCAAAACACAACTCACTGGCCCTTTCTGCTACTGTCGATCTTCCAGTGTAAAGTCCTGCTCTAGCACCTTCATCTTCTTCAGCATTTTTTACAGGAAGGTCAGGATTGGTTGTTACTTTACCTGCAGCTTTCTGATTGGCTATAAAATGAATTCCTCTGATTGGTGGCTACGTGAGGAAATATTTCTCTGCAAAACGCTAGGCAAGTTAGTGTCAAAATGATTTGTGTGTGCAAGTGTGATTTTACAATTCTAGGTTAGTATTTGCAAAGAGCGCTTGGATTTCTGTACGCAGTTTCGAGATTTGCAGTACAGGTTTTGAGCTTCAAAACCATTCCCTTAATAAAAAAAAATATTTTTATGAAAATGTTTGATTCTGCACTTACAAAAAATATTGACATGTGTATGCAGAATGTTTTTCCATATATCTTCTTTAAAATGTCCTGGTGTTTCATGGAGTCCATAATGCCATGTACCCTAAAGAGGTTCCAGGGTCTTTGGAGGAAAAATAGCCCCACGAGTCACGACATCACAGAACTTCCACCATATTTTACAGTTGGGATAAGGTTCTTTTCATTATAGCCATCCATCTTTTGACGCAAAACCCACCTTTAATGTTTATTGCCAAAAAGCTCAATTTTTGTTTCATCAGACCGTGGAACATGCTTCCAGTCAAAGTTGTAGCAGCGTTTTGCAAACTCCAGGTGCTTATGTTTGTGTTTAACTGACAGAAAAGGCTTTTTGGAATGACTTCCAAATAATCTGTTAGCATGAAGATGTCGTGTGATGGTGGTTTTGGAGACGTGCTAACTCAAAGATTTCACTTTGTCTTGTAATTCTCCAACAATGATCTTTGGGAATTTTTTTTGCTTCTCTCACGATCCTCCTCATTGTACATGAGGGCAAAATAAATTTGGGTCCTCTTCCAGGCAAGTTTGTAATAGTTGCAATTGATGTCCACTTAACCGTAGAAATGGGCATTTTAAGGCGAGTAGCTATTTTTAAATAACCCATTCCCTGACTTATGAAGGTCTACACACTTCCTCATTCTCCCTCATTTGGTTTGTACGTTCTCTTGTCTTTCCCATAGTGTTGGATGACTAAGGGAATTTGACCTCTGCATCACCTCATGTTTGTACCCCAGTTAATCAGGAAGTCATGGATTACAGCTTGAACATTCCAATACACTCAAAGATGTACAATTTACATGGGAAACATGCTTTAGTTACATTGTGTTCACTAGCATTTCCAGGGGCGCCAATAATTGTGGCACATGTGTTTTTGATTAAAATAACTTCTTGATGACAATGACACCCATTCCCAGAGTGACACTGGCCACATTTGATATCCTGGTAATGCTGTTCTGTGAAACAAGGATTCAGACAAGCATTGACAAACATAGACACACACAATATGGAGCTATCATGCAATTTTGAGCATCAACTGGTCATTCCACGTTGCGGGGTGTTTGTGTGGCTTTCATCGGCTGTGTCCTTGAAGGCATTGATACAAAAAAGCTATATAAAATAAATCTATCCATAACAGTAAATTACATGGTCACTGGGTTTATGGAGACTGAACCACACTGGAGCAGTGAATCAGACAGTGCATGCACTCTTTGTGCTTCTTAACTTTCTCTTCCTTGCTGTACCCGTTTGGTTCGCTGGTATAAAGTCTGAAGGAGAGAGGATGGTGGATACTGAGTAGATCCTACTCAAGGTACCACAGATATTTCCGAAATAGTGGCCAGATACATTACAGATAAGGATTTTTGTTCTAACAGACAAGCAGTAACTTGATATCACCAGCATGGTGCCCCAGCTTTAAAAAGCAAGTCCAATTGTGGGACACACCAAAACATGTACACCGACCAGCCAGCAGCAACACATTGCATGGCAACATCTTGGGGCAGCAACAAGGGTCAACCCAGACACCTGGCCTAAATCACACACCTACCTTTTAAATTAATTTCATGCCAATTTCATGCTCTGGTGTAGTGTTTCCTATAAGGGAGATATTGCCGTTTGTCATCAAATTCATTATGGTAAATTACCTCACCTAATGCTCCGAGATGTTCAGTTTAATTATGGGAAACGATCTTTGCATGCATGAATTACCAGACTGCACACTGAGTTTATATACTAATTTACTGAAGATGTTGAACTTTAATACGTGACATACATCAGTACTAGTGCTTCTTGAAGAATTTATTTCTACAAAGAAATCTTTTTTCGGATACAAAACTGATAAAAGGTACAAAATGTAGGTGAAACATACTTAACTTTTACTTTTGTATGTACAAAAGTTTGTAAATATCCTGCAAAAACCTCATAAAATGGCTGTAATAAAATAATCTGTCCACAAATCGCTTCAGTTTCATCTCCACATTGAGTCAGTTAAAAATACATGAGCTGCCAGACACTGGCTCCGTTAATGAGCTGACCCGTTATAACCTGGTACGATTACCCATCTCCAGCTACCCCAGCCACACCCTGTGACAAACCAGAAATTAATAGCATGACTGTAGCATGAAAAATCCAGGAAGCTCCATGACCAGTAGCGTACACTTCCACGGCTTGCTGGTGACGGGGAACTTGGCTGGGAGCCTGGACCAGCTGCATGCCTGACCAACTGGGGGCACTGTCGCTTATAGCCCAAGACCATTTTCCACATTGTTCCCAACTCTACTGCACGCCGCCAGTCTTCAGAAAGGAAAACTGGGTCATGGCTTTGGTGTCAATGACAGAAATGGTTGTGTGTGTGTTTGAGCGCGCCGAAAAACACTGAATTTGATGAGATGGATAATGAAGTTGATGGAGTTAAAAAAAAATAAAAAATTTGAAGATGCTTCAGGGTGCCGGAGAACAAAAAGTAGATAAATGAGAAACAATTGAGGTATTTCAGCTAATTATAAACACCTTAAATAAAGCAGTAGAGATGAACCTTTATGTGTATTGAACTTGTCCAGCAAGGCCAGTGGCCCTATTCCCCTGGGGGTTCCCAAGCGGTCATGAACTCTAGGTGACACAGATGGTTGCTGTGGAAATGATAGCAGGTCGTACAGGTCCTGCTGGAGACAGTGATTCCACTCAGGAAGCCCTCCCATGTTTCACAACAGCTTCCTGTTCAGGATCTCCCAAACCATCCGCCTCCGGAAATAGGGCATATGTTTCTGCAAAGGAAAACGAAAGCAGCAGAACACTGCATTTCAGTAAAACACGAGAATGACTATTCATACACCATTCTGGAAACCTCACTGAGCATGCTCACCTGTGTGAAAGTGATTGGCCTGTCTTTGGTGATGTACTCGGCATATTTGCATGTAAACATCCCACAGTCGCTGCCGTTCATCTGCTGGGGAATCTCCTAACAAAGCATGAAGCCTCACATCAGAAGCCATTGAAAAAACTACTATTAAAAGGCAATTAGGTAGCCTTCAACCCACATGAAGCTGCGCTCACGTTCCCATAAAACACTTACGTTACGCTTCTTGCTCTCTAGGACCCAGGAGGAGGTACCCAGCTGCTGGCCTTTCTTATCGTGGCTCTCCTGCTCTAGGTACTTCCTGTGAAGGGCAGGAAACAAAGATCAGCTGATAGATTCACACAGAGAAACGTGGGTCCACACATCATCATGGCAACAGATCCCCAAACCTAGACACTCACAGAAGGATCTTGCAGGCCTCATCATTGCTGCCACCCATGGAATCAAAGTAAGTGATGCTCTTTTTCCGGAAATCTACGACCTGGCAAAGTCAGGACAGATTTTCTTTTGAAGAGACTGAATGGTACCCTAAAACATTTCCATAACAAAGGCAACATTTTAGCTGCAGTATTTCAGGTCACTGCACGAGATGCTTCTGGAAGTTTGGTCTCTCCTACATACAGATAAGCACCAGTGAACCCCCAAGTGGATGGGGACCAGCAGGATGTCTGAGGAGAAGATGTCCACTTTCTTGGTCCAGCGTCGCACCGTGGAGAAGCCAGAGCTGCGCAGCTTTGGGTAGAAGAAGGTGTTGAAGGTATAGACTGACGGCAGGTCCGGCTGCCTGCTTCGCTCCACCAGCAGATTCATGTAGAAATTGATAACCTATAGATGTGGAAAGGGGGAGGTGGGTCTGGAGCTCCCCCTATGGACAGTGTATATAAACACACTCAAAGTCCAGGGCCATCTCTACCCTATCAATTCGGCCTCACCTTGTATCATCCTGACCTCAGGGCTGTCTCTATACTACTGATGTCCAAGTGAGGCTCACAGACTCCACCTCACCTAGTCGTTCAACCCGAGGATAGGCAATCTTTCGCTGTTGATGCCTCACCTCGTCATTCAGCCAGTTGAGGTGGCTGAGTGTCTGCAGGTCCTTACGGGTGATCGTGAGCCGGAAACCTTCACTGAGAACTTCATCGAGGCTGCCCCCTCTGAGGGCCCTGCTGATCTCCAACTCCATGGCCTGGAAAAACGAGCACCATGCATGCTGCAAATCCTGCATGGAATCATTGAGTCTTCCTGCGCCCGGTCACTTGACTCACCTCTGTCAATTCGGGGAATTCTGCTTCCGCCCGGCCTGCCTTGGCCTCCGGGACAATGGGAGCCAGAGGGACCTCCTTCTCTAGAGGGACCCGTACCTGCAGCTCCACACCCCTGGGAGCCACATGACTCTCGTCCGACAGACGCTGAGGAACGAGAGAAGAGAGGTTCTGCTCAGTCTATACACCAGGAGGAGGGCAGAGATGTTGTGCTTGGAGAGCTGAAGTTCTCGTCCATATACAGTATATGCAGTGACCAGTATGAATGGCTGTCAAACATCAACACTTAAAGGACTTTTCTACAGCACCAGGTACTGTACTTCAGACACAGAAACATTCGGTACCCAGTGCCAAAAGTACCAAATCAGCGGGGGCACTTTTTTGGTATTTTGAGGCTTTCATTGTCGACAGGTTATGCAAATATAAAAAAGCATAGTAATGAACTCAGAAAGCGACAAATTAAGGAAAAAAGAATAGTGATGGATGTGGGAACAAAGGAAGACACGCAAGTTTTCAGTGCAATCTGGTCAGAAGCACAGATTCAATGACATGTGGGGGGCATAATGAAAGATGCGGAATTTGCTCCAATATACTAGGGCTGCAGGGTATTAGAAAAAAGTTAAAATATCATAGTGTGATTTAGATGCAATAAATATTGGGGTATTTATAAAGCAGAAAGAGAACTCAATTCTCACAAACCCAACTAGGAATGATCTAGGCAGCAAGCATGAGAATGATGACCACTGCTGGGTGCATACAGGGCTCATGCAATAGCAGTGGAGGGAAACTTTAAACTGACTTTTTAAATGTATATTAGATAATCCTGAAAAGAAGCAATCATTAAAGTTACCAGTATGAAAAAGCCAGACCTCAAACCAAGTACCCCTCTCCCTGTCATGTGAGAATGGCATGTACACAACATGTGATGTTGCTATTTATACTGCGTAACATCCAGCCCTATATACTATAGCCAATTTATTAAATTCAGTACAAAATACCCTGCTCATGCTGAACTGTCATTCAGCGTTAGGATCAGTTTTTACACCAGCGGAAAACCTGCACAGGTATTGAACTTTCAGTGCGAAACGTACGGTACAAACGCCCTTAGATTCCACATTAAAGAAGTGCAGGGGTAAAGTAACCAATGGCAACGTTTCCTCCAAAAGAACCTGAAGTGATGCTTTTCTTCCTTATTTCAGGTATAAGAAGCAATGGGAAATTACAAAAGTGAATTCCGGATTAATCTAACACAGACGACAGACTAAACTGCAAAGACCGGATGGATTTTAAAGCTACAGACCACCCAGGTCCTCGGACAGAGAGAAGAGCCGGAGTTACACGGCACCCACCTGTTTTAAGAGGCGTGCAGTAAGGGCTTCCTGCTCCTCGATCAGTCTCCGCCGCTCTCGGGCACGAGAGTCATACAGGCTGGTCCTGCCAAGTACAACAGCAAGCACACCGTCGGTCAAACAGGAACGGCGGCCATTCTGAAGTCAGGAGCCCCAAGCAGCGCAGTGACTAATAAAAGAGGGAGTCCATAGGCCACACTCACAGCTCTCTGATCCACAGCTCGGCCTTGAAGCAGGGAACGCTGCACAAACAGAGGGATTCCACCAATCAGAGCGTGCGAAAACAGCATCACGGATACACATCACCACCAGAGCTCCGCCCACCTCCACTGTCCTGCTCTCACCTCGAGCCGTCGGCTTCCTTGCCCTGTTGTTCCTTCACAAATATCACAGAGTCGCCGTCTTGTGCTAAACGAAAATAAAAAGAGATAAGTAGCTGAAGTCTCGAGTCTGTGCAGATCTGCAGGGCGGCCATCTGATTTCTGATGGGTGTAAACAGCTGCACAGGCACCCAGGCAGCGATGAATTATGAGAATGTCTCCCAGCTCGTCTGCTACTCACCTAATGACTGTGTGTCTTGGGAGGATGTGTCATGGAGGGCAGCTGGGTTCGGACTCGCAGAGCCCACATCTGACAGGGGTGCCTGGGTCTCCGTCCCACTTGACCCTTCTGCAGGGCTGGGAATGTTACTGGAACTCAAACTGGACTCGACCTGAGGACTGAGAGGGGAACTGGGGTGGTCCCCAGTGCCCAGCTGTGTCTGCTCTGCATTGTATGTGCACTGGAGGAGCCGACGACTGGAGGTGAGGAAGCTGGTGCTGCAGTACAGTGGAGACAGAACCGGGGAGATGACCATGAGCAGCCGTCTACAGTGTGCAGTCGCACACAGACGCACACAGACACGAGCAGCCGTCCACGGCCTGCAGTCACACGCAGACACGAGCAGCCGTCCACGGCCTGCAGTCACACGCAGACGCACACAGACACGAGCAGCCGTCCACGGCGTGCAGTCACACGCAGACGTACACAGACATGAGCAGCCGTCCACGGCCTGCAGTCACACGCAGACGCACACAGACACGAGCAGCTGTCCACGGCGTGCAGTCACACACAGACGCACACAGACATGAGCAGCCGTCCACGGCGTGCAGTCACACGCAGACGCACACAGACACGAGCAGCTGTCCACGGCGTGCAGTCACACGCAGACGCACACAGACAAGAGCAGTCGTCCATGGCCTGCAGACGCACACAGACATGAGCAGCCGTCCACGGCCTGCAGACGCACACAGACATGAGCAGCCGTCCACGGCCTGCAGTCACACGCAGACGTACACAGACATGAGCAGCCGTCCGCGGCCTGCAGTCACACGCAGATGCACACAGACAAGAGCAGCCGTCCAGCAGTCACGAATACATGTACACAGGCACAGGCATTTAGAAAGGGGTGATACTCACAGGTCTCGGTGAGAGCGGAGGGGAGTGTAGGAGCCGCCGTCACCGAAGAGAGGACAGTGACCCCCGGACACCATGGACAGTAGCTGCCTGTAGACTTCCTTCTCTTCTTCACGCACCGACTGGAGCAATAGCAAGAGAGCCCAGTTACACTCAATGCAAGTTAGCCCGGAGCATGGGGGTGTACTGATGAGGGTTAGGGTAAAGGCCGGAAAGAGGGCCTGACCTCCTGGGCTGTGCAGAGCGGGCGTCTTCGGCGATGGCAGGGGGGGCTGTGAGAGAGGCGCTGCATCCCACGCACAGGAAAGGGCACCTCGTAGGCGCTGGACGCAGAGGAGGGTCTCGCACCGTCCTGCAGTGCAGACAGCTGGCTGCAGAGCAGATATCGAGAGAGTTTGCATGAGCATTTCTCTATAGCCCTAACCGGCCTTGAGAGACATAGCTTTACATCATCATCATCTTCATCTTCCCTCACCTGAGGGACCTTCGCTGTCCCAAATTCAGGGACCTCCCCAGGCGAGGGCATGGGCAAGCTGGAGGGCCGACAGAGTGGCCATTGGTTTTAGACATCCTGCTGCACTGAGGATCAGCGTGGATCTGCCTTCTGCAGCTCCGTAAGCTGCTCGAAGGTGCCCCCACCCTCAGGGATTCTATGTAGGAAAAGACAAAACACTCAAAACCAGCAGCGCTGACTGCATGTGTAACTGACTGCACTCGGCCCTGAAACATGACGTACGTACCCGTTTTAGAGGAACACCTCAACCCCACATCAGTGGAAGGAACAACAAAAAACTCATGTGAAGAAGCGGTCTTATCCAGATGCTGAAAGTGAAAAGGAGGGAAAGATTAAAATAAAATAATAATTTAAAAAAAAGGTGAGGCTTGTCCCAAGAGGAAGCGAGCGGTGATATGACAGAACACTGTCAGGGAGAATGAAGTACCTCCCGGCCTCTGCAGGTAGACCTGGATGGAGCTGGAAAAGACGAGAGGTCCGCCGGGGGTATGGTGAGCGAAGGGCTAGCCGGCGGGCACAGGATGCTGCCCAGGGACGGGTTCACCACATTGGTGCGCATCCAGGATGCCACAGTGGAGCTCTGGCTCCGGACGCCCTCGGCGGCATTCTTCACGGTGCCCATTAGATCCACTGCAGGGGCAAGACCGAGGGCAGTGAGCTCCTACCTGCTTCATGCCATGGACTCCCAAGAGACTCAATGGTAGCTTACAGGCTAGAAGCGTCCGAGATTTCACACACGTGATGTACAGAAGCACATTTACACTATACTGTCAGAAAAAAAAAAAGTACCTTTGCTTGTCACTGGGGCTGTACCCTCAAGGGTTTGCCAGCTGTACCCAAGCTGTAGGTAGTTGTACATTTTGGGATACAGAAATGGACCAATGAGCAGGAGTGCATGTAAGCTCCGAAGTACGCAAGTATGCATGCGCCATATAAAGCAATACGAGTGGCACTGTCTTGTTATAGCTGCGCAAATTCGTTTTTATTGAATGTGCATTTGCACTGTTAAGACAAGAAATTGCCGCGTATTCTGACTATGTGGCTAATCTTTACTTCTTTTGCGCCACAAAGGCTAAAATGCAGTGACTTCTTGTCATAACAAGGCAAATGCACATAACATAAATATGAATTTGCACTGCTGCAACAAGAAATTGCGGCGTGTAACGCTGTATATGGAGAATGCGCACTTCTGCACCAGTTATGTGCACCGCTGACTATGAGGAACATTTTTGTACCACTGCGGGTACATTAATGTAGTTTGTACCTTGGGAATATTACTCAGAGTCCATTTCTAGTGTTTCCCTTATCATATTAGGGGGGCGCCCGGCCTCCCCAACGTCACCTCTCGCCCCCCTTTGAAGGTCAAGTTAATTTTATTTAATGTTCTATATATAGCGCCAGATCACAAGCAAAGTCATTTAAGCTTACCTTTCCTATACAACAGGTCTATACATTGTCCTTTTATTAAATTAAATAGACTTATTTATCTTATTTTAAAAACATCTTGTCATTTTTGTCTCTACACGGTCACACGTTTACAATTCTTCTCCTCTCTCTGTATCGCGCATGGCGGAGTTCCGCCCCGATGCGCGAGCACATACAAATAAGCACAGTCCCACCAACGGACAGAGAGCGCGTCAGCAAATGCTGCATCAACCGCCTGAAAAGCAGCCAAAAACATCTGCAAAAGATGTAAACCTAGGGGAAATACTGATTTCTGTACATTAAATCAGACTAAAAGGTACATACAGCGTGGGTGCAACTGGCAGACCCTTGAAGGCACAGCCCCAGTGGCAAGCAAAAATACCATTTGGTACTTTTTTTCTGACAGCGCATGTTTTGGCATTTAAATCATCGGTAACGTTGGTGAAATTCGTGAAGTGTCATAAAACCAAAATGGTACATCAAACACAAGAAGAGCAGCACACCTATCCTAGACTTCTTCGTGCTCCTGTCCTCTTGAGCAACTGCATCTTCATCTTCCACACTTTTGGGAAACAGCAAATGTGCATCATTGAATTATACAGTTCACAAGCCAAGGAAAATCTGTAATTAATGATCAACTTCACTTTAAATACAATACTTCAGACACCCCCTACGTCTTCACATGATGGTGTGAAATAAGTGTGACAGCCGACACTGTTAGTTACGGCACAGTCCATTTGAAATGGTAACAATCATCCATCCATTTTCTCTACTCGCTTTTACTACTGAGGGTCACAGCGGGTCCAGAGCCTATCCAGGAAGCTACGGGCAGGGGGCGACCCACTGACACAGCATTCAGTCGCACATCCACACCAGTGGGCAATTTGGTATCTGTTTCTGGAATGTTTTGGGACTCGAACCCTGGTCCCAGAGGTGTGAGGATACAGTGCTGCGTTGCCACACAATAATGAAATCGAGCCCAGATGAGTTTAGACGAGTTACCAGCCACTGCCTTGTCACCGGTTAGTACTGCTTAACTAGGTGGTTAACTTTACTTACGTAATTCGCCTGAGAAATGAATGTCAATACTGAATACTTATAACCGATTAGTGCTGCCGGTTAAGCAGCCTACGTCCCGCCAGTAACTCCTCTGCGAAATTAATATTAACACGGAGAACTTATCACCGGGTAGTACCACTTATCTAGCTGGTTAGACAGCGCACGTCCCGCCCACCTCGGCAGCCGGCTCCGGGGCGCCCACTTTGAAATAAGCCGTTTTTAAAGGCATGGCAGCGCAAGAAGGCCGGCGGCTTAGTCACCAGCTCATCGGTCTTTTCCTCTTGATCTGTGCGTCTTGCCGAGCTCCTGGTACCGGATGATCAATGGAAGCAGCGCCGTTGCGGAGATTGGCGAAGCCTGTTCCGATCCATTCGTAGAGTTTATTAAACATATTCTGAAATCATATAACAGCGTATACGGAAAAAAATCTGTAGATATAAGTTGAAACCCCCGTGAAACGGCGCCAATCAAGCTGTCAAAGCTTGCCGAAAGTCCGCTTCCACTCACTCTGAACTCGCATATCTTAGCCTAGCCTAGCCCAAGCCAATATGTTTCCCTTGATATAGCTAGCTTATTGGCTAGCTAAGTAGCTTATCACGTTGAGGTATATAAAATATATCCCAGATATTTAATCGGTCCTTTGCTGAACACAGCTCCGACTTCTTCTTTTATGTCTGTATTTAATCATCTAATTTCAGTAGGGTATATGTCTGTGATAATACTCAAAAAAACCATTTGAACAGAAAATACAGCAAAAACCGACAGCCTCTCCCGCTTCTTCCTCATTCAAACGCACAACATGGCTGAAACGCATTCGCCAACAAAGCCGATTTCCATTGGCTGGGCTAACGCGGTGTCGCGTGGTTACGCCAGTATTAGGCAGGCTGATTGGTCAAACCTCAGGCAGCGGTTATGCAAGCAAACGCGTTGCAGTGCCGTGCGAGGTTGTAAAAATTGCTGAAGTTTGGAGGAATATTAGGGAGATCCCTAATATAGAAGTATACTGGCGTATACTGCAATATCGTCTCAATATAAAGTAGAGGAGTTTATGAATGCTCTGGGCATTTTTACAAATAATGTTAACATGATCTTTGAACGAATTAAACACATTTTAAGAAGTAACTTTTGATATATTGGCCATTCCCCACTTGGAGTGGGGATTCAATTGGAAACATTTTTAAGAATGACTTTCTTTCTAATCCCAAAAGTAAACCAATTTATCACGTACATGAAAATTAACAGTTTACATATATATGTAATATATTTTCTAAATAAAATGCAAACTTTGCCATAACTTAAGTATAGCACGTACCTGTGACACAGCATGCAACACAAGTGACAGAATAAGCTATTTTATTTTATAAACTGGGCAAATTAACAGAAAATATATTAATAAAGACATAATTTCCATATTAATTAGCTTTTTAATTGCTCTGATCATTCATAACATTAACATTTGTCACAGGTGTTACAGATACAATGTAACACCGGTGACGGTAACGTTCTGACTAAAACGGAAGCTTTTTTTTTTTTAAATGGCTGAGATCTTTCATGACCTCTTAGAGTCAGGACCTAGGTTTTACATCTTATGCCAAGGGCAGCATCATTTTTACAGTACAGTCAGTGTCCCCGTCACTGCACTGGGGGATTGAGATACACACAGACCACGGGATGGGCTAACCTGTCGAACACATCAACACCTCCGTCAGCAACAACCCAAGTATTGGGGAGGCCCAAACCTGCTTAGGTGGATAACATATTTATCAAAACAGTAATTTGTAAAATAAGAAAATAAATGTATCCAAACAATGTGTCCTGCCCAGATCGTCCGCTCCTTCCGTGTGCCACGCCCCCTCGTTAACCCCGCGTGTGGAATCCCCGTATGGAATCCCCGTGTGGAATCCCCGTGTGATCAGCTGTTTCTGGTTGTCTTCTGTATTTCGTCGTTTCCCCAGTCCGGTCATTGAATTGTCCGTCTGCATTTTGCCTGCGCAGGCAAAGGCGCCTTACCTGTAATTAAACCCCGTATTCTCCGATACCCTGACGTCTGCACCTTTGTTTCCGTTCTGCCTCCGCCCTGCACAACAATATTATTATAATTAAACGGATTCATTGTTTATTATTTTTATCATTAAAATAATGAATAAGAAATCTTTATTTTCAATTGTATTTTATTATATAATAGTATTTTATTATATAATAATTACTGTTACTGTCTATCATTGTCTAATTGTATTTTTACTGTCTAAATATATGTATTCAGTTAGTGTAAACCAAGGGTGGCCAATCTTATCCGCAAAGGGCTGGTGTGTAAGCGGGTATTCGCTACAACTCCGTATTTATATTACTAATTAGAGGACTGATTGGCTGAAGAGTCCTCACATCTGGGTTTGAACAGCTGAACTAACAGGTTATCCCAAAACCTGCATACACACCTGGCCCTTTACGGATAAGATTGGCCATCTCTGGTGTAAACATATTATTTCCCTGCTAGATATCGCAGCGAATGCGAGGCTGATGCTTTAGCCGTTGTTTCCGCTGAGAGACGTGTTGCGTGACTTATTTCCCCGTGCGTACAACTTCACTGTTGTGAAGTCGGCGTTCACTGTTTGATTTAAGAAATTCAGATTGTGCACTAGGTATTTTTTTTTTCTCAAACTGGTTGGTTCGTCTTTTAAGAAATTTGAGTTCTAATAAGTTCGAGAACTGAGATACCACTGTAACTATAATAGATATTCATGAAATAGAATAAAAAGAGTAATTGCAATGAATAGGTACAACCAAGGGCAATAACATTAAACAGCTATCCCTAGGAAACTGTTTACATGCAGAATCACAGATCAGAACAGGCACAGTTTGAATCATTAAACTAACTGCATGTTGAATAGTTATACTTAATTTAGAAGCCAATATCTAGCCCTTTATAGGATCCTGATATTCCCATAAACGACTTCACCACTTAAGTGACGCAATGAGATGATACTTTATTTGCCATGTACATAGGAATCCTTTGGTTTTCGCATATCCCACCTTACTATCCTATAAGACACAAATATAGAAGCTTGGAGTCTGTGTGGAAGGTCAGCCATCTATCTGGAGCCATTTTTGGGGTTAAGGGCCTTGTTCAAGGGCCCACCAGCGATGGGATTACTCTGCCAGTCCTGGCACCCCAGTACACGAGAAGCAGGTGACGGACACTCTGGATTCCAGGCAACTGAATTAGTCGTGCTGTGACCCAAAGAGCTGGAGGATGAAAGTGAAAATGTAGATGATATCCAGGTAGATGTTCAATGCTGCGAAGACGTATTCCTCAGGACTGATGGAATAATGTTTGCTACCCATCAGCAGCTGGGTGTCAAATGCCAGGAACTAAAGGAGAGTAGCGGAGAGGGTGAGTGATGTGCATGGAGATTGGACACCTAGATGTGTGACGCAAAGCCAGCATCCTTACCACGGAGAAGGCCAAGGCTCCCAGGGCAGCATAAACAGCATGTAACCAGGGCACCTAGCAAAGGAAGGCCCACAGGTATTTACAGCAGGAGGTCAGGGCTACCGTTACCGTAAGTTGTGTTGTAGTCAAGACCGCCTAAACCGAGACCAAGACATTGCCAAGACCGGAGGGTATCAAAACCAGGACAGTGCTGAGACTAGAGGGCACCATGACCAAGTCCAAGACAAAGACACACTAAGGTGAGACCAAGACCAAGACCGAAAACAGACTAGGGCTAGAATTGACATCACATTACTCAGATCAACTGTAGAGAAAAAA
>JABFEA020000041.1:1083027-1099385 GCA_019775915.2 Cyphomyrus plagiostoma | reverse complement strand
GGCTGGACGGGGTGAGCAGGAGGTGAAAGATAAAGGGAGTTGTGTGCATGTGTAAGTTTGTGAGAGAGTGTTTGTGTATGATTGAGTGTGTATGTGTGAGAGTGTGTGTGTGTATGGGTGAGTGTGTGTAAGTGTGTGATAGTGTGTGTATGTGTGACAGTGTGTGTGAGAGTGCATGTGTAAGTGTGTGAAAATGTGTGTGTATGGGTGTTTGTATGTGTGTATATGGGTGAATGCGTGTGTGTGTGTGTGTGTGTGTGTGTATGGGTGAATGCGTGTGTGTGTGTGTGTGTGTGTATGGGTGAACGTGTGTGTGTGTGTATGGGTGAATGTGTGTGTGTCCACATAATGTGACGAATACCCGTTTTTTCCCTTATAAGGAAAACCAGGAGGCTCCAAAAGCACACAAGGAAATACTCAATTTAATAAAAATCTTTGACTGCAATGAAAAAACTAAAAATGTAAAAACTCTTGTATTTTGTATTGTATTTTGCTTGGTTATTTAAGGCTATGGTTAGGACTGGGTAGGGGTTAAGGTTGTCATGGTTAGCGTTAGCATTTTTCCCATAGAAATGAATGAGCGGTCCCCATGAAGATGGGTGGGTATATATATATAGGTGTGTGTGTGTGTGTGTGTGTCTGTGGGTGGGAGGGTGAGTGACCCAGTCTGTTTCCCTGTCAGTACTTAGCAGATACAATAACTGGCTCATACCTTCACACGGCCCTAAGCCTGTCCATGTTATTCCCATTAAGTCCTTCTCTTTGAGGGGCCAGCAGAACATTTGCTGGGTCTTAAGTGAGCGACCATTAGGCCTCTACGTAAAGCCAGCATCCTACAGCCTTTACTGCCTCAGGCTGCTGTTGTTTCTCTCCCTCCTTCTGTTGCATCAAGTTCTTTGTAATCCATCCATCCATCCATCCAGCTATACATCGTCCAAATGCTTATCTACTGCTGAATCACAGGAGTGTCTGTTTAATCATCATTTCCATCCTTTCCATTCAGAAAATCACATTTTGTTGTTTGTCTGTCTCTCTATCTATCACAGGCTGTGATTGTGAGTCCATTGCTCTGTCTGTCCCTGTTGCTTTTACTGCAGTGTCCCTAAGATGTCTCTACATCATTCTTAAGTAATCTGCACTGATCCAGCGCCTGCATCGCTCTGCAGCTCAGATATCTGACGCGTGTCCTGCCTCTCTTTAAGGAGCTCACACACACGCACGCACACACACACACACACACACACACACACACACACACACACACGCACACACACAGGTTTGACGACCGCTGTCTCTCTCTCTGCCTGATGCAGCAGTGGAAACTCAGAGCTCCAGCTCTGAGGAGATGGTCCCCAGTTCCCCTTCGCCCCCTCCTCCGCCGCGTATTTACAAGCCCTGCTTCGTGTGCCAGGACAAGTCCTCTGGGTACCACTACGGCGTGAGCTCCTGCGAGGGCTGCAAGGTGAGGCCCGGGGACGCGAACATACAGGCTGTCACATACAGAGGCCCTCCGAGCCAGCAGAGAGAGGTGTCAGGATGATTCTGAAAAGGAAAGGAACGGAGGTCAAACAGTGAAGACATTAACATTAAATATGTTAAGATAGAAGCAAAGGGAACAGATCACAGCAGCAGAAAGCAGGGACAACTTTGCTGGAGTCTCAGATGCGATTAAAGCGAATGTAAGATAAAAGCGAATAGCACACAGTGCCCCCTGCTGCTCGAACGTGGGCGCTCACCCCTGTCCTGCATTCCTTCTGGTCCAGGGCTTCTTCCGGCGCAGCATCCAGAAGAGCATGGTGTACACCTGCCACCGCGACAAGAACTGCCAAATCAACAAGGTGACCCGCAACCGGTGCCAGTACTGCCGGCTGCAGAAGTGCTTCGAGGTCGGCATGTCCAAGGAAGGTGAGGGCAACACTGCCGCTTCAGCGCCCCCGTCATGTGACCAGCACTCGGCCTATTACAGCACAGCATTCATTCAGTATATGACTGTATATGACTGCACAGTGTATCCCTGGGATACAGGCTGTCTCTCACTTCCTTAAAGGGATCTCCTACTTTGGGTGCTGCCATCCATGTTTTAATATGGCTGGCAGTTGAAACTACATTCAAGCATTTATTTCTGAGTCTGACAAAATGGGGGAGCACCGATGAGGCAGGATTTGTAAGCAGGGTGTGGCGGGGTTTGGAGGCAGAGTGAGGCAGAGCTATGAAAGGCAGGCTGAGGTGGAGCTTGGAGGCAGGATGAGACAGGGTTTGAAAACAGAATAAGGAAGGGTAAGGGGCGAGTTTGGTTAGGGATTTTGAGGCAGAGGAAGGTGGTGTCTCAGAGGGATTTGGCTTGATAAATGACCATAAGATTGCTTTCTCACAAAAGCATACTTGCATTACTGATTAAATATATCCTATTTTTTTAATGCTGCAAATGCCATTAATTTCAGGTTAATATTTACTTAAATTAATTACAGTATATCTACAATTCTGCAATGCGACTTTGGGGTGGATTTGTACTGTCTGTCTGTGGACTACACTCGGTGTATTTGCTCGCCCCCATCATTCTGTCCGACTTCCAGGGATGTTGCCATCGTTACTGGGCTTTTCCACTGCGTGTGGACCTCAGATGCTGTACAACCCAGCCAGCCTTTCCCGTGAGAAGCCTGCAGCTGTTAGCCCCCCAGTGGTCAGCCTCTGACATTACAGCCCTCTTCTGAGTTCTTGTGTGAAAGCATGCGCATTTTCACGAGGTCACACTGTGCCTTTGCTATAACTAGATATCCTGAGAGGAAGGAAGGCGGGGTGGGCTGGGGAGGATGGTGACTTTGGGACATTTTCTCTCATTGACAGACTGGATCCAGTGGGGGTGAGAAAAGCAAGAGATATATTACAGTATATTATGCATATGTGGCGCCTGCAGCTAACTGCATGGCACAAAGATAAAGACTGAAATGGCAGCATCAGAGACACGATCTGCTTATAATGTAGCGAAATATGCTAATCGTTGGCATTGTGTTATTTTCAGACCAGGAGAGCCTAACTGAAGAGGTCAAACCACAATGCATCCATTCCTCTCTTTCTGCTTACCTTAAAAAGAGTGTGTGTGATTTGTGAAGCATCCGACTAAAAGTTTTAATGCTGTCTGCATTTACCTCCACACCTTTTCACCTCATGGAATTGCCCTTCATCTTCCACTTCGCCTGCCCTCCTCCAGCGGTGCGCAATGACCGCAACAAGAAGAAGAAGGAGGTGAAAGAGGAGGTGGTGGTGCCGGAGAGCTATGAGCTGAGTGGAGAGCTGGAGGAGCTGGTCAACAAAGTGAGCAAGGCGCACCAGGAGACGTTCCCGTCGCTATGCCAGCTCGGCAAATACACCACCGTGAGTGTCTTCCTCATCAGGGATTTTCCATGAGGTGTCTTCCTTCAGGGATTAGCTCTGAGGCTGCCTTTTTTTTATCCCCACTCCATTGCCTTTGTTGTCTTCTTTGTCTACCTCCTTCTCTGCTCTTGTTTTACCTTGCATCCCCAAATTTGAACACTCACACCCCCCCTTGTTGTTCTTGTTACCCCCTGGGGTTCCTCTACCCAAGAATTCCAGCTCAGACCATCGGGTGCAACTGGACTTGGGGCTCTGGGATAAGTTCAGTGAGCTCTCCACCAAGTGCATCATCAAGATCGTGGAGTTTGCCAAGCGTCTGCCTGGATTCACCTCGCTCACCATCGCCGATCAGATCACTCTGCTCAAGTCAGCCTGCCTGGATATCTTGGTAATTGCCTCTTGTACTCTAATGAGTTTGAATCGTTTCCTTGACCATTTCTACTGAGTAAAGCTGAAGTTGCTTCATCAAGCCAACTAATGGCCGGGTCAGGCTTTACGGTTTGTGTTACAAAACACAAGGATTAGGTGAAATATTTTTTTAATATAATTCATAAACATTTGTAAGAAATTGAGATTTGTGTCTGACACTGTGGTCAGGGGTGTTGGAACCAGGGGGGGCCGAGTGAACGTGTACCCCCCAATATTTAATTTGGCTTCCTTTGCCCCCTCCCCCCCAAAAAAAAGAGATCTTTGCACATTACATTAAGTTGTGTCTCCCCCAATATTAGTCTACCTAATGGACTGTGGTCAGAATATATGTGCACTCAAAATAAGTTACACATGGGATTTGTCCCAGAAAAAAGTCACGAGTGAGTTACAAATTGTTTTAAACCTAAAGTGTTACTGAGGATTCACATTCAGAGCATGAAGTATAATTCCATTACTCCAGGGTCACATTCAGAGCATGAAGTATAATTCCATTACTCCAGGGTCACATTCAGAGCATGAAGTATAATTCCATTACTCCAGGGTCACATTTGGAGGATGAAGCAGAGTATTGTTATTACAGGGTTGCATGTCGCTGTGAACCAGATACACATATTGAGACATGTTCATATACATACATACTATGAAATAAGGACCTAGCTTGGTAAGACAGTACTGACACCTAGTGGACTGGTCTGTTGTTGCCTACGGGTGCGTCATCCAAATCAGTTTTTATTAAAAATAAACACAAGACAGTGCAATCGCTGTCTTTCTACTAGCGACTGGGAAATCATGTTGGGTTTTGACTTTATTCCACTTCCTGTTGTTTACTTTCCAGTTGGTTACTCCCATTGGTGATTGGTGGTGCGATACATTCCTCCCCATTGTGGGTTTCACTGCTTTCTATGCACCAGATTGTTCTGTTACTGACCAGTATGGTAGACTGCTAACTGCATACAGCACAAACTGGTCACAGCAGCAGTAGGCAGGCCTGGTCCTGGAGTGCTGGTATCCAGCAGGTTTCTGGACTACCTGATGAGTTACAATCTACCTGAGATCAAGTGTGGTTCATCAGAGACCGGTGGCCTGTACTATGAAGCGGGGTTACTGGCTTATTGGGACAACTTGTCGGATTTAAGGTACCACAGTTTAAATGGACTTAATATTCGTTCACTTACATTTTGCCCAGACTACCTTAAATCTGACTAATTACCCCGATAAGCCAGTAGCCCTGCTTCGTAGTACAAGCTACTGGTAGGATGGAAAACCTGCTACATACTGGCTCTCCAGGATCAGGGTTGCCTACCCCTGGTTCACAGGCTCTTTTTATGTTTCTTCCGCTTACATATGATTCACGCTATGCTCTCTGTCACCCCCTGCTGTTGGTCTGCAGATGCTGCGGATCTGCACCCGATACACACCGGAACAGGATACCATGACCTTTTCAGATGGGCTGACCCTGAACCGCACCCAGATGCACAATGCTGGATTTGGGCCACTCACCGACCTGGTGTTTGCTTTCGCCGGCCAGCTCCTCCCCCTGGAGATGGATGACACAGAGACGGGGCTGCTTAGCGCCATCTGCCTCATCTGTGGAGGTACTGCAGTGTATTCCCCTCTCCACCAGTGAACCACAGGCTGGCTCTAGGCTGGGCTAGATGGAATTATGATTCAGCTCCCAATTTTATGATAAAAAAAAATAATAATTTATACCCTGCTACAAGGTGAATATTTGTAAAATTGTTTCCTGATTGGCTGCAATTTTCCTCATTATATTAGTATGTTTAGCTTTTCCTCTCTGTATTTTAAGTGACTGATTTTAACAGTACATGTGATTGGCTGTCATTTTTCTGTCGACTTTTTAACTGACTGACTATAACCGCATATGTGATTGGCTGTTATTGTCCTCTCTGTACTATGTGACTGAATGAATACACTGTGGTAGTGATTATCACACCTGTTTTGCATGCAGAAGGTCCTGTGTTTGAACTCCAGTGGAACCAATAGCGTTATAAATCCTTAAATTGTTAAGAGAAAGAGCGATTCATTTTGCTGCAGGTTGCAGTGTGATTATATAGCTTGCATGTGACAAATGAAACCCTTGAAATGGTGTATGTGATTGGCTGGTATTTTTGGCCAGACCGCATGGATCTGGAGGAACCGCAGCGTGTGGACAAGCTACAGGAGCCGCTGCTGGAAGCTCTGAAGATCTACGCCCGGCGCCGGCGCCCCAACAAGCCACACATGTTCCCACGGATGCTGATGAAGATCACAGACCTCCGCGGTATCAGCACAAAGGGTGAGTACAGCCTGCTGAGCCAAGATCTTCTGCTTCCTGTAGCTATCATTCAACTGCACAAGGAAGCGGTGATCCTCCAGCCTGGTCCATCTTCCTCCAGGTTCCTCAGGTTCCCCTTGACACGTTCCATGTCCTCTTGGCTGCTTAGCCTTTTAATTTCCTGAGTATTACAGTCTCCTGTGTCTTCTCATATATGCCTAAATAATCTAACAGCGATGATCTTGCATGACTCACCAGGTGTGAGGCAGTTATGCCAACAAATTCAGTGTTGTTTTGAATTAAATTGACTTTAAATTGATAATGCCAAGGGCATATTAAATATCGGCAGGTGATTATGATGTCAGCACTTGGTTAGAACAATTCAGGAGACTCTTTAAAAGGGGAAGAAGCTCACAATCGATTAGTGAGAAACCTGATTTGCAGCAGAGTGATAAACGGCAGAGGCATTAAGGAGTATTGAAGTGGACGTGCTGAGGGCAGAGCCGAGGCTGTGAGCATGCAGAGGGTGGTCGCTGACTTAGCCTCGTTTTTATGGTGGGCCGGGCAGGAGCTGAGAGAGCCATCACGCTGAAGATGGAGATCCCAGGACCCATGCCCCCGCTGATCCGTGAGATGCTGGAGAACCCCGAGGCATTCGACGAGCAGCCAGAGGCTGGCGATGGCCCCGCCCCGCCCGCCATCACCATCAAGCAGGAGCGGGAGGAAGACGAGGAAGAGGAGGAGAGCGTCGCTAATGAGAACAGCAGTGAGCCGTCACCTGAGGAGGAGGATGACGAGGATGAGGACGATGTAGATGAAGAGAGGGAAAGGGGAGCTGACAGTGACTTGGAGGCCTGGGGGGCGCTAGAGAGCACTGGCGAGGTGCCCAAGGGCAGTAAATGAGTCCAGCTGTCCCTGAAAACTCTCTTCCTCCCTCAGCCTGCAGGGGGTGCTGATCCTGCCCCAGGCAACTCCTACAGCAGACCCAGCACGTGAGAGAAGAAAACAGCACTCCCCTCCTGAACTTTTACGAGGGTGCAAAAAAGATGAGCTTTCTCAGAAAAAATTACAGTACAGTTTTTTAAATTTATTTTATTTGAAATAATGCCAAAATGTAGAAACACCAGCGCTGTGCACTGGACTCAAAGGGAAGCACAAGATGTCTCACGAGGTCTTCTTCAGGGTGCAGTGCTTCAGGGAGCCACCAGGGGCCACTAAAGACATTTGTAAAATGAACCCACAACATACCATACAACCAAACTTAACATGGTAATCGTCTGTTGTTCATGATTCTTACATTTGTTAATTTCCTTTATTCTATTTTGCTTATCATGATATATTATTTACCCATATATCTATATATCTTTATATTATTGTCTTTGATTGTCATGTATGGCTTGGTTTATCTTTGCAATAATCTCTGCAATAATCTCAGTCTCTGGCTACAGTCTTTAGAAATACAGTGAAAAAGTTGACAATTCACAACCAACAAACCTCTTCAATCTGATGACGAACTCTTTTACGCTCTCAGTGAGTACTCAACAGTGAGAAACCTAGCTTGAAAATGCATGATGAAAGATCGTAAATAGAGGCTGTAATGACTTTCATGGTTCAAAGTCTTTATTTGTCATATTGTGTCACATGGACACGACTCATGCTGCCAAGTGGACAGTGTTTTGTTTGTGCCAAAAGCAGCTCTTTGCAATGTGAGGTAATCAGGGTGTCTGTCAGGGACGCGGGTAGCATGCAGAGCCCAATACGGCCTTGCACAGCCTCACATATCTCACACAAGTACAAGCTGAACACAAAGAACCATACATCACAGCCAACGTGCACAGAACATCAGCCAGCTCACAAACAGCGCCACCTGTGAGCTTAGCTGCCAGTCCGTTGACTGCTTGCAGTGTGTGTGGAGTTAGCAGACGCGTGTACAGCTTTCTCAGAGGAGGTGACTGTGGGGGCAGACTAACAGTTTGTTCTCTGGGGATCCAATTACTTATTCTTTCTGTCTCTCACTCTTGCAGACACACACACATACACACACGTTAGTATTCAGATCATTGTGTGGGCCGTCCTTTCATTTCTATGAGAAAAACCCTAATCCCAACAACAAGAACCTTAATTCCTACCCAGCCCTAACCTTAACCATAAGTAACCAAGCAAAATTAAAAATACGCAAAATACAAGGTATTTTTAGTTTTTTGATTGTCACAGATTTTTATAAGACTAAGTTTCCCCTTATGGGCCTGGAAAAACATTTGGTCCCTACACAATGTAAAAAAAAAATTATATATATATATATGTGCCCACCCACACACACACACACCATTTTAGTTGATTAGTTGATGACACTCAGGGCTCTTTAAGGACCAAATCCTTGCTACCTTTGGCAGTCAAACAATACAGCCTCTCTGTCTGTCTCCTTGTCTGTTTGTCTGTCTGTCTGTCATACAACATCAGGAAAACAGGCAAAGTGAGCATCCCTTGTCAAAGCCATTCATCTCTATGTAATTTCGGGGGTGTTCTCTTTGTTAGGTTCTTAATGACAGAACCAAGAAATGCACATAAATGACCGGAATGGGATATACTTTTCATTCCTGGGAGCATAACGGAAGTAAACCTCTGCCAAAGTGTATCTGTTTTGTCTCGTTCCTGCAGTCAGATGAATAGTACTGCGACATGATAAGAAAAAGCAGCCCTTTTGTAACATTGCCCCCTAGTGGCTGGTCAGTGCACTGACTTCTTTACTATAGAGGATGTCGGCTTTGAGTGTCTACCTTGCGCCCAAACACTGGGTACCTCTCATTTCCTTGTTTACTGATGCTGAGGCAGAGGTTGGGCAACTAACTCTACCTTTGTGAGTATTTTTTATTATTGTTTATTATTATTGTTTATTATTATTGTTGTTTCATTCGCTCATAATGTTCTTCTGCTTTCTTGAGATTACAATTACAGTACCTGTCATAAAAATAAAAGCAGAATAAACAATTACCCACTTTTTTTTATAAATCACATTATAACTTCCTTTACCCGGGATATTTTATGGCCATTTACCACAATGACTTTTTGTTTTAGTTAAGATGATACAACTTGCATTTACCCACATTCTTGTATGTTCCTTGATCATCCATAAATCATCCAGGATAGCCTCTCGTCCTTCAGTATGATGATTCACCAGGATAGTCTCTTGTTTTTCACAGTATCCTCCCATCCATGACAATAGCCTTTCATCATCCAGTATACGTCCTCATCATTCAAGAGAACCTTTGATATTGAATCAGTTTTTTTGTAAATGGAGCATAAACCTACAATGTAATGTTTGAAGTTAAAGGACCCTCTATATTTTTATGAGCATGGACTCTTAGTAGTGAAAATGTAGAAAATGTTTAAACACAGTAACTCTACAGAATGACAGAATGATGTTTGAGACTGCAAACTTCAGCAGGAAAAAAGTGGACTGAAGATTGGATGCATGAGTTTTGTCCTCCACAGAGAATCGGTCTCACTCAGTACAGACCTTCAGGTTGACAGAACCTGTGTGGGAGAAAAGTGCTGGATGGTGAGCCAGTTTAGAATCATGGTATCAGTTTGTGCCGCTGAAGGCTGCATCTGTGTGATTTCCGTGCTGCCTCCTTTAAGGGTTAATGCAGTTTGCTCCTATATTCACAGGCATTTTGACAATAGTGCTTTTAGTGATCAAAAACCTGTGTTACCAGGTGAGGTCATCCATGCATGTAGCAACAAACAGAACAGCTCAGGGCTCTCCCCATGCAAACCCCGTCCTGATGTTTCCTGCTTGGGCTTGCAGCACTCATGCAGTGCTGAGACATACTGTCACTTCACCTCCAGCCTGTTGCCTCTGGGATCATGGTTTTCTAAAGGGCTTGTGTCACATATGTGAATGTTCCAGACTTGTATTTGATTTTAAGATTTGTGTCATTACCGGACTACTTATTTTTCTGATGATGAGGTTTCAGCTGCAGAAAAGTAGCAATGGGTGAAGTATATCCTTTCTGTACCTCCGCCCCCTCCCCCGGGGACATTGTTCAACCCAGGCGGGTGTCTTGCAGCACCGGCCAGCCCAGAAAACTCCCGGTGTCCATGGGGAACATGCGATCGAACGTGTGCCGGGAATGAGAAATGCTGCCCTGTCTGCGCACACAGCCTGACCCCCTGTATCTGTGTGCTTCTGAGTGTCCAGCCACAAAGCACCCTTTCATCATCCCCGAGGACAGTTTTATTCCTTAACATCCAGATTTCACAAATGTCGAGGATTGTATACGGCATCAAAAACTGAGTCTGTTATGAGTATATCATGAATACATTGTATCTATGTCATATTTCACAAATATATCATGAATTCATGTTTGTTTTTCGCTTTTTTCCCCATCTGTGTCTTTTGCAATAAATGTTGAGACAAAACCTTGAAATGAATCCTGACCTTCAATTATACTGGTGTAAAATATGGGGGTCATTGAAGGGGGAGTCACCAGGGGGCAGTAATGTGATACCAACGAAGAAGGTGTCAGTTTTAAAAAGAAAAAAGGAAGCTGTTTCATCCATCCATCCATCTGCAAGTACCTAACACCCGGAGCCAGTGCACACTTCCAAGCAAACCTTTATCTGGCTGTTTGTTTCAGGTTCTTTAGCTACAGAGTGATATATTTAGACAAATGAAAAAAAAAACACACACACGAGGGTGCTATTCATAGTGAAAAAGAGATGGAAGAAAGTAAGAGGTACACTCTCATACACATGCATACGCTCTGATGAATGTCTTTTCAGAAACGGCAATTTTATTAACGAAGGGAAGCAGGTAATAAACAGAGATAGTGCTCTATTAATTAAATTATTGCGTTAATTAACATTCATTAAAAAGAGATTGATCAAGCAGAACTGGGATTACAACGTTTCATTATATATGCTAAATGACCTTGTATATTCACCCTCAATACATCATCAGCATGGGAACGCCATGCAACGCTGCAGCTTTTAAAGAGCCAGTGTCCTACTTTATGCATTTCTACCCTGACAGAGGTTTAAAGCAGTCAGATAGACAAAAAACACGAGGGCACACTGAAATAGGGGAAGAGGAAGGTCTGTATAAAGGCAGTGAAATAGAGGAAAAGGAAGGTCTGGACCAGAACAGTGAAAAAGAGAAGGAGGAAGGTCAGGACCAGAGCAGTGAAATAGTGAAAGAGGAAGGTCTATACCAGCGTGGTGAGAGGAAGAGGGAGGTCTGGATCAGGGCAATGAAATAAAGGGAGTGGAAGGTCTGGCCCAGAGCAGTGAAAAGGAGAAAGAGGGAGGTCTGGACCAAGGCAGTGAAGTAGAGGAAGAGGAATGTCTGGACCAGGGCAGCAAAATAGAGGAAGAGGAAGGTCTTCCCAAGGGTTTGTGCTTGCAGGCAATAAAATAATAAATTTTATAGTGAAAAAGAGGAAGAGAAAGGTCTGGACTAAGGCAGTGTAATACTGGTAGGTGGAAGGTCTGGACCAAGGCAATGAAGTAGAGGAAGAGGAAGGTCTGGGCCAGGGCAGTGAAGTAGAGGAAGAGGAAGGTCTTCCCAAGGGTTTGTGCTTGCAGGCAATAAAGCAATAAATTTTATAGCTTCCCCGGAGATGAGAAGAACCTGCCTTAAATATTAATAGTCTGGGATTGAGGGGTAGTCTGAGGCTGGGGGTGTAGACAGAGACCCAAACGGACTGTGAGATACAGACACGGCTTCACTGGGGGGGTAATAAAGGCAGTGAGAGATGTGCAGTGGGCCCTGCCTCCTCTCTCTTTTACATTTCTAATTAAAAGAGATAAAGAATGAGGGAGTCCTCAGTCTCATGGCCATTTATTAGTTAAGGTTTAGAGGAGGTCGTAAAACAGGAAACCGACGCCATTGATTTTGTCATTACCTCCCCATCCCAGAGATGGAGGGATATGCAGGTTCCCAGACAAAAGGAAGTGAAATAAGAGAGGAGAAACAGGAGGAAAGGGCAACGGTTCAGCTCTTCACACAGCCCACACTGCCCGTGCATAAGGAAAAAACGCTTCCGATGTCCTTCACAGCACCACCTTCGACCTAAACGCACACAAATACGCCGAGTCTGACGTTCACACATTTTATTACAGAAAACACTGTACACTGTGAGATATAGACGTATGAAATACATTTGGGGCTGAGGCATAACTGAGAGAAACCCAAAAATAGAACTTCAAAAACCACTAAAGGAGGTGTGGCTTTGGCGTCTAGCACAGTCCAGCAGCACGGGGTGGGTGGGGGGGCGCAGATGCAGGAAAGGTGCTCGAAAGAACAACACGGACCCAGGATCTCCCCCGCTGGGCGAGGTGAACATCAGAGAGGAACCGGGCGTGCAATCAGCCAACGGCAAGCATAAAGGGCCAAAAAAGTTAAAGTGTAATAAAGCAAACCAAAAATCCAAGGAGGATACAAAGAAATGATTCAAACATGCACTGAAATGTAATGACACAGTTTGACTTAATGAATAATATTGGACACGATCAGTTCACTACAACGGACAGAGGTGTCCTGCCTACACACAACCACACAATGCACTCCAATGCAGTCACAACTCGGAGCGCACCATGATGCAGAAGTAACACGTGCGGGTGCAAAAACCAACAACAGTCTGTGCGGCACTTTGCTGTGCGTAGTAGAGCGTGAGCCCCAGGCGATCAGCTAGAGTAACAGGAAAACACTAACGGAAGAACTAATGAAAATGTCTCGGCAGAAAAACGCTAGACTGTAACCGTGCTGGTTTCACTTGTGCTGCCTACAGAAACACAGGAAATGGGGAAAACCGGGTGTGAATCGCATCAGTGAAGCAACTCTGACTGAGTTCATCTATTGCGGCGTCCAACTGAGGGCCAGCCATCACAATGTACAACCAGAGTGTGTGTGTGGGGGGGGCGGGGTGGTCCGTATTCCGAGGGGGTGTCCAGACAGACTGTTCCCCTTCGAACACGTGCCTTTGTATTGCTAATGTCGGCATGATGTCGTCCCTTCAGATATAAATGTATTTCAAAAAAGTAAATGAGCAGTGTGACAAAAAGACAGGTCTTTGCCGATCAGTCTGAGGCGATAGAAAGTGCATATCTGTACTGCTGGACTAATATCATTAAGCCTGGTGTGGTTTGCAAAGACACTCCATCTAAGTGAAGTAAGGTGCTGCCTACTGCAGTAAATCAAACCATTTTTAAAACTGCAAATACACACACACACACACACACAGACTAGGTATCTATGTCTTTGTGGGGACTCTCCATTTGTTTATATTGGGCATTATCAACTCCTACCCAGCCCTAACCTTAACTGAAAGTAACCAGAAAAGATACAAGACTTTTGGCATGTGTAGTTCTTTGATTTCATTTACAGATTTTTATAAAATTAAGTTTCCCCTTGTGGGGATCAAAAAATGTCCCCACAACATTAAAATAGTAGGATTTTATCACAAGGTGGGGACACTTGGTCCCCACAATGTAATACACACACACACACACACACAGCCACACTCACACTCACACTGTCAATAAAACCATACCCTTACTCCTGTACGCTGCATTTCATGTGAATTATGCAGGTGGGGACCGGCTGTGCTCTGTGGATTTCTAAGTCACTGTGTATAAATCTGTGTAATGCACAGGATGATGGGGAAAATAGGCTCCAGCACGGCTCCTGCACTTCCACACACTACCAGAGGGGGTCTCCGGCAAAGTCACTGTGAGGGGAGAAATAGGGCAGCGGGTCAGGAAGAATGACGGATGCATGAAGAAAGGAGGATCTGGGGGACGTGTTGAGGGAGACAAAGGAAGCGACAGCTTTAATGGGGCAGAAAATTGGCTGATGCGTGTTATGTGCAGCTATGATTAACCAGTGCAGCCTCACACTCTGTCCTCAACCATCACTCCCTCCCTCAAACCTCTAAACATCCCCCGAGTTCCCAATATCTCCATGCTTGCCCAGGAGAGAATGTGTCTGTCTGTCTGAAGGTGTAAGAGTGGCTGGTACCTTGGAGCGGAGTCCCGCTGGTCCAGAGGGAGCGAGGTCGCCCCTTTTCTGGAACTCTGACCTCTTGATTGGGCCATTTCCGATTGGGATGCTTCTGATTGGGCCACTTCAGGCTCCTCCTCCTCATTTCAGAAACACAGCAGACAAGAGAGATCAGCACTGAGGCACATAGCATGGCTTTCCGACCAATGTCTGCTTGTGCTCTGTGTGAAAGCGCATGCTGCGCTCCTCACCAAGTCCAAGCTCTGCGTAGCGACGTCGCTGCCAGGTTGCCGTGGGGATGAGAGAGGCGCTGGCTGGCTGATGACCACAGTCCCCCGGCATTGTTCCCGCGGCGAAGGGGGGGGTGTGCCCAAAAGCAGTGCCTCCGAAAGTGGAGCCTCGCACAGGCCGTAGGGGCCCAGGGGCGGGGGCAGGGGAGGGGGATGGTGGTGGAGTCCGGCCTCAAGGGCATCATCCTCGAAATCAGACACGGGGCTGTCAGGGCGACCTGAGGGCACAGAACGGCATAGTGGGTAGGTGGGGCATGACAAGGCAGATGGAGTCTAGGTAGGCAGGGCATGATGAGGTGGGTGGGGCATGAGGAAGTGGATGGGGCATGATGAGGTAGGTGGGGCATGACAAGGCAGATAGAGTCTAGGTAGGCAGGGCATGAGGAAGTGGGTGGGGCATGACAAGGCAGGTGGAGTTTAGGTGGGCAGCGCATGATGGGGTGTACAGGGCATGATGAGATGGGTGGAGCATGAAGTAGTGGGCGGGGCATGATGAGGTATGTGGGGCATAATGAGGTGGGACGGGGCATGATGAGGTAGGTGTGGCATGATGAGGTGGGCGGGACATGATGAGATGGGTGGGGCATGATGAGGTAGGTGTGGCATGATGAGGTGGGCGGGACATGAGGAGATGGGTGGGGCAGAGCCCCCTGAACAGGTACACTCACTGTTGGAAGAAAAGGCCGCTTCACTCCACTTGGCATCGGCCACAGCATCAAGCCTTTGTTCAAGCTGCCGCATGTAGTCAAGCATCTCCTGTACACATGCATTGGTTTATTTTATTTATAAAGCTCTTCTTGGATATTCAACCCTGTATCTAAGTTGGTTACTGCGGCCAATATCTGTGGCCAAGTACAATATGTGGACTCCCCTTTACATTAGAGTAAAAGCCCCTAAACCTGATGCATCTTTAGACCTGCTTTCACTCCAGTCTGCGGCAGTTAATGATCGGAACATGCTACAAAAAGCACTAAAAATGGATAAATTTAAGGCTTTTAAGGCTTACTTATGGATGTTTTAATGATATTTGCAGATGTTTTACTTCAGTTCAATCTCATAAGTTTTTTTTCTCCTCTTTTTTTCCTTCTCTTTCTTTTTCAAGCACTTGCCTGGTAAGCCATAATTAGAACACAGAATTGGAAAATTAGAAACTGCCCTTAATGTACTGCCTGGTGAAATAAAGGTTAAACAAAATAAATAAATACATACATACAGACACAAACATATGTTTATGTTTATACTGTATATGTGTGTGTGTTGTATATGTATGTGTTATATTGTAGATTTTATGTTTGCATATTGTATGTCTAAGCGTGTATATTATATATTAAATGTGTGCGTATATATGTTCAGTACCAGTGAAATGTCTGGATACACCTGCTTTTAAAGCATTTGTTTGTATTTTAGCTACTTTATTTGTTTTAGTCTCAAAGGTCTCAAGGCAATGAAATTTTAGACTCTTTTGCTTTGATAACAGCATTGCAGATTCTTAGCATTTTTTCAACCAGCTACCAGATGTAGCCACGATATTCGGGTTCTCAAGTTAATATACATACTACATAACCAAAGGTATCCTTATCTTGCTGATTTTCAGTATGTGTGCCCAGACTTTTGCCTGGGACTATATATGTGTGTGTGTTTGTGGCCCCTGCCTGTTTCTCCAGCAGCAGCTGCTCCTTGTCGTTCTGCACCATCCTCAGACTGGCCTTCAGATCCTCCAGCTCCCGCCATGACTCACTGAGTTGCACCTGGACAAGGAACAACCTTAAAACACACAGTAATACTAATGCATAATAATAATAATGCATGCCGACACACATCCTCCATTCCGGCTCGGTCACTGTGTGTTTCTCACTGTATGCCGACACACATCCTCCATTCTGGCTCTGTCACTGTGTGTTTCTCACTGTATCCAGACACACATCCTCCATTCCGGCTCGGTCACTGTGTGTTTCTCACTGTATGCAGACACACATCCTCCATTCCGGCT
>JABFEA020000041.1:1041266-1058756 GCA_019775915.2 Cyphomyrus plagiostoma | reverse complement strand
GGGTGCCATGTGCAGTGTTTTGGTGATGGAGAAACTGTGTTTGGGTGGAGGTGGAATGTGCTGTGTGTGGGAGATGGAGACGCTGTGTTTGGGTGGGGGATGAATGTGCAGTGTTTTGTAAATGGAGAAGCTGTGTTTGGGTGGGGGTGGAATGTGCAGTGTTTTGTAGATGGAGAAGCTGTGTTTGGGTGGGGGTGGAATGTGCAGTGTTTAGGGGATGGAGAAGCTGGGATGGGATGGCGTGGAATGTACTTTGTTTTGGGGGATGGAGGAGCTGTGTTTGGGTGGGGGTGGACATCACATTGGGCTCTATGGAGATCAATCAGCAGGATCCAGGCTCCTCTCCTGCTTAATTTCTCTGTGGAGTCGTATAAAAATGTGGGTGCGTCATAATTACTTTCATGTGGAAATTGCTGAACTGTCAAGCCTGGCTGTCAAACAAATTAATAACATGTTGTTTTGGACATATTTACAATCAAATGTAATGTTTTCTCATAAAAAATGTTTATAGGAAAAATATCGGTGGTTAAAGTGGTGCAATGATGAACAGGAAAAGCACATTTAGCAAAGGCAGTGCAAACAATCCCTTTGGCATCGTGTAGCTGGCCTGATGCGTAATGCTAGTCCATGTCTTTGTCAGGGTTTACACAAGACAACAGGAACCTCAAAAACAACAGTAATAATCACTGCACAAAACAAGAAGTAAGTACATAATGTGCATGAGATGTAGACAGAAAACACATACCATTATTCAGCTATAGTTTTACATATAGCTTCAGTTGCATATGGGGTTGGAAGAAGATTTTGCCTGGCCATGAAAGAACAATGAAGGATAGCAGTCAGTGGTGGTAAACTGGCAAAGGAAGCTGAGGCCAGGACAGCAAGCTGAGGCCAGGACAGCAAGCTGAGGCCAGGACAGCAAGCTGCCATGTGTTTATGTCAGGCTTGGAGTGAGATTGGAAACCATCCAAATGATGGTCCTGGTACAGAAACACACCACTGTCATTCACTAACAAGATAAGCTGAGGGCTGTCAATCGATTAAAAAGCTAACAAATTAATCTCACATTTTGCAATGAATTAATCGTGATTAAAAACATGTTTTGTTGCAATGCATATGTAAATGAGAAATCAATCACCAAACTAATGTAGAATAATCATAAAGGATGCATATTTCAAATATAACAATGTAGCAGGTCATGAATGATATCAGCACAAAACAAGTGTCCCGGGTGTAATGAAGTATAAACCAGGAAAGTTCAAAATGAAAGAAAAAAAAAAAATGTGCAAGTTTTTGGAGAAGCAGCTTAATAAGGTGTAATAGTGCTGCTTACTCTTAGTAGGTGCATCTTACTCTTAGTAGGTGCTGCTTACTCTTAGTAAGTGCTGCTCTCAGATGCCACATCATCACACTATGTGCCAGGATTACTAACTTGTGCTTACAGTCACTTTAGTATGTTTTCAGAATGACGTTGCCTTCCAATGATTTAAATCACAAAATTGCACAGTGGTTCAGGCATTCACACCTTTCCTTTCTGACAAATTTTAAACAGGCTTACAAGCAGCACAATGATTAGCACCAAGACGGTTTCTGGCAATACAGCATGGTAGTTCAGTCCCATAATGCACTGCGTGATGATGTCGCTTGTCAATCTCTATTGTCTCTAGCCAAGATGAGTTTTGTGGCATCCGTGTCAAAGGTCAGCCCCCATACAGGATGTAAACAAAACACAGCTACACTAATTGTGTTATTTTAACTAGTTTAAAAAAAATAATTGATCGCAACAATTAATGCATTCATTAATTCTCAGTATTTGTCCTCAAACTGGCTCAAAACTAGTTAAAATATCCTGTTACAAAGAGCTTGGCTGTTAAATAGCTTGGATGTCAGGAAGGCTTCGCTGTATGAAAGGGCTTCAGTTTGATCCTGGTGCCCCCTTTTATTGCAGCCTGGAAGAGCCGTCCTGTCTGCCGCTGGTGACCTTGCATATGTGATGGATTACAGGGACGCCCCTCCACACAGCAGGGCAGGTGATGCCACTGAGTAGGACCTGGGCCACAATGACGAGATGATGGATGAATGGCTTCGTGAATGAGGATAGCTGAGATCATACATGCTCAGCCAATGAGAAAACAGCTTCTTCTTCTCTGCCTGGCCGGGTTCTATGGTCTTAATTCCTGTCTCTCTACATCAATGCTTTCCTGGCACGATGTTTGAAATCTGGACTTGATATTTTACAATAATCTAGACTGCAGTCCCTTTTCCAGGTAGCTGGGAATCATAGGTTAATTGGGAATATGGCATTAATGTTTAAGATTAGCTCTAATTTAAATCCACCCATTGCGCTGAATGAGAAGAATGAGAAGCCCACACGGAAGATGCAGACTGAATCCCAAACCCACTGCAGTGGTGGTGTGAGGCTACTGTGACATCTAAACCCCCAGCTGCATATAAAAACAAACTGATTACATAAACTGACAGAGGGCAACCAGTGAAAAGTACTGATGATATGCATAATGGTGGTGTTTACTGCCAATGAAAACATACGTTTGCATGGGGCCCCTGAGGTTTGGGGGCCCCTGGTGGCCACAAACACTCACAACACTAAATATTCTTTACACTCACAATTTATTTCATTATTTCACCCTTTATTCCATCCCAAGCTGCTTCTGACCAGGTAAACAGTCTAGTGTAAAAAGTAAGTGAACATACTTGTAAACTGACTTGAAATTGTCTTGCATGTTATATGTTATGCTCAGGCACCCCCACCAGGACACATCCCTTGAATGTTTAAAATATTTAGCTAATAAAAATCTTTCTGATTCTGCTTCTAATTAAATAAACGTGTTTCTTATTTAGGAGACGCTGAAGCAGCATTTTCTGCTAACCAGCTAGCTAGCTATGATCTTTCAACTCAACTCGCTAGCTATTTATATAGTATTTGTAACATCTGCGGGGAGTGGATTTTTCAGTGGGTCCCAGAACAAACAAACCCGTCCCTGGATATATGGAGAACAAATTTGTCCGACACCAAGCAGGGAGAAATGCTACTCGCTGGTATACACAAGTGAGGTTTGGCAGGAATTTCCCATCATGCATTTTTCCAGAAAAATGTGGCTCTTAAGCTTTCTGCCAGAGCACTCTGAGTCCCTGACAGAGCTCAACAACAGTGAAGAAATGTCACCAATCAGGAATTATCTGATGTGTTTCCATGGAGTCACTGAGGCTGCTGGGAACGGGGGTGACATCAGCGCCTCTGATTAGGACCAGACAGGGGCTAATTAGCTGAAGCTGTAATGTGATGGGGAGTGAAGAGCGACTTGGGCATAGCATAGCTTAGCTCAGATGTTCTAACGAGGCAGCCGATTAAAGGGAAAAAAAAACAACTCGGGGCTCTGTGTTGTTGGGGGGAAGTGATTTTAGGGCCATTGATTTTTGGATGTAATCCAAATCAGCATCACATTTGGCACCTTAAGTTAAAAATGTTACTGTAACTCCCCCCCCCCAGTGCTGCAGCACATCATCCCTGCTTGGGGGGGGGGGGGGGGATTAAAAGATGCGGCTATTCACCATTAGAAGAGAATGCCCTTTGAGTTTGCGGCAATTTACTCTGCAGCTCAGTCTAGTGACATGATGTGATATTTTAGTGCATTGTCCATTAAGCTGAAATGAGGGATAACATGCAACAGCTTACCCCATAAATAATTTCATAGTCAAAGTATCTTGTGAGTTTTACTCTTACTTATTAAATTAGTGGTTTTAAAGCTTTAAAACATGAACACACTTTGGTTT
The DNA here is from genome assembly GCA_019775915.2 of Cyphomyrus plagiostoma. Classification (NCBI taxonomy): domain Eukaryota; kingdom Metazoa; phylum Chordata; class Actinopteri; order Osteoglossiformes; family Mormyridae; genus Cyphomyrus; species Cyphomyrus plagiostoma. Next base: position 1,054,964 of record JABFEA020000041.1, on the reverse strand, counting down.
TGGGTGCAGTATCATTAGACCCAGTATCCAATCTGAAGTTTAATAGTTATGTATACAAGCACGTAGCTCAAAGAAGTTTTAAGAGGCTTCTCTGGAACTCCATGGTATTAGTGATTGGGACAACACCACCAGATTCAAATCCAAGACCTTTAAGGATATAGTCTGGGTCATGACTGAGACTTTAAGGGTTCGAGACTGACTCAAGACTGAGACTTTGGGGATTGGAGACTGACTCAAGACTGAGACTTTGGGGGTTTGACACTGACTCAAGACTGAGACTTTGGAGGGTAGAGACCGAGTCAAAGTCAATTTTCTGAGTCAAGGTCCATTTTCAAGACCAAGATTTTAATTATACTTATTTACTACCATCATGACCCCTGCTAATAATTAAAAGTTAAATTTTATTATTTACATGACAGTCATTAAATCTCAAACATTGATGAGCCTATTTAATCACAAATACCAAACATTGTATCACTGCCAACATTCATGTGAGTGACTCTTCATGGTGAGAGATGTAGGTAAGAATTCCAGTTTTCATTGGTTATTTTGGCTGTTTATTTGAAGTGTAAAACAATGTAACTGGCATATTGTGTAATTGGCATCCCAGGGTGCTGAAGCATACACACACCCTGTCCTTGAAGTGCGGGGACCCTTGGGATAATAAGGGACTAATTGTGTCTGTATTGCTTCAGAAAGGACCACAGTATTTTAGGCCTATTTTCCAGTATGAGGATCCTGTAATATATGGGACAGGTGGCAACTCTATACAAAACAGAGCAGTGCCCCCCCCCCCTTCAGTTTAATAAATTCTGTAATGTTTTAAACGAAAAACAAGGAAAGAGAAATTATTTACTGTATGGCTGATTATGCCTGAAGACAGCATAAAAACAGAAGTTACCATTATACCTGCATAACCCACATAAACTTCTGGGGAGAACTAACAACATGAAACCTAACTGGGAACCACAGTCATTCCAGTTAGAATAATATCCACTGGACTGAGCAGTTTACAATTTGTTATGTAACAAAGTGCTCTTGGATGTGAGAAAATCACTTTCATGATTAACACAGCCAAATCGAATAGCGGCATCTTGTCTGTTCAGAAGGATAGATAGATAGATAGATAGATAGATAGATAGATAGATAGATAGATAGATAGATAGATAGATAGATAGATAGATAGTAATTCTGTTTTATTATTGTGTATCAATATTTTGAGAGAAATAGGAGAAATGAGAAGTTTTTTCATTGTTGCAAAAAAATGGTCTTGCATCTAGCTATAACATTACCAGTCCAGGTGCAAACACGCTATCTCCCTATGTATAACCCCAAGAAGTTTAAAATAAAACTGCATGCCCATTACTGTTTATTAATAGCTCGTTATTTCTTTCTGCAAAAATAATGCTGTGATACATTTTTATAGCTTTGAAGTGTGTGCATCCACACATTTATATCTCCATTTGTAATCATTAAACATCAAAGGCAAATCTCCCTGCAGAGGCCCTTGTTCAAAGGACAGCTGTATTTCATTCTTTGCATCAGTATTCTCACGTAATTGTTATCACATCCTCTCTCCCCTTCACAGCGCTGCTGCATTTTGAAAGCCTTTCCCTCTCTCTGTGAAAAGAAGCCACCTTAGGGAAACACGGACACCTCCAAAGACCCTGCAGTAACTGCAACTTAATAACAGTTAAATATGGATCAGAAGCCCATGTTGCAGGTTTGCATATTACGAAACGTGTCCTCAGCTCACCTGAGGGGCTCAGAAAGTGTGAAACTGGAATTTTCTCTGCAATCTGTGATTAGAGGTAAATGTGGGACACAGGGAGCAAAGTGGTACAGAACTCAGAATCCATTTCTCCATGTTCCTTGCAGGAATTACCACCACGAACGTGCTTAGCCTGTATAACCAGTGTGCCAATATAAAAGAAAATCTCAAGTCACTTCAAAGAAAATTACCAACCCGGAATTTGTGAATACAGTTTCACTAATAATTTGAAAATGATAACTGAACACAATATGTTGATAAGAAAGATTCCTTAGGCCATCATTTATAGCCCGACTACACATTCATAATTGTATTCATCACAAATTCCGGGAAATTAAGTTAATTTTTCAGTCTCGATGGGTGGATATGTGTGTCAGCAAAGGGTGAAGAAAACTGTTATCAGTGGCAGATTAAAGTTTGCACTTACGTTTGAAATTTTTGTCACTCGTATTCAATGAAGTGAAGAATCTGAATCACCTTAGTTAATCCAATTAATTTTAAAAAGAGCACAGTGAATTCAAGTCTGACTATATATAGTCTATGAGGCAATATATCAGAATATTCATGCCGGTTAATATAAGGATGAGTTTTATGCACAGTTAACCACAGTCTTCTGGCAACATTCAGCTAAAACTACTTCCTTTACAGTAACTTTATTGACTTTATGTGTGTGGGGGGGATGATAACCGAAAGGCGGCTCCCGAATTGTTTGCTTTTTTCCACAGCTCATTTACAGCGTGGTGTGTTTTCTGAGACCCGTGCGATTTTAAGAGGCCGAGGCTCGAAGTCTCACGGTGACATCTCAAAATACAAAATAACCCAAAACTGGTGTGTTTGGGATACAAGCGGCGTATAAATCACTGGCGTCGGCAAACAAGTAAGTGCCGCTGAAGCGTTTAATGCGTTACCCATGCAAATTATTTTACAGTCGTCCCAGTTAATTATCCATATAAAAGCGAAATTAATTAAGCGCCCGTCGCGCTCACGTATGTATATCTGCGTAGAAATTTGATTCATTCACAGTTGCATAATTTTGTGCGGCTCTCCATAAAGTCCTACGCACATCGAACTGTTAAATTGTTGATTTCAATCACCCAGTAACTCAATGAATGTGTTAATAAAGAAGTTTCAATTTAAAATTGTACTTGGCTTATGTGTATTCTACTTTTATGGAAGGGGTGAGTAAGCAAAACAACTTTTATCCAAAAAAAAAATAGGTTATTAAACATATTAAACACCAAAATTAAAGCAACAAAATACGTCAAGGAACTAAAGGCAAGTATGGTGAAAACAGTTTTATGTCTGCTAGGTATTTTAGGTCGAAGCTTCTTTATAAACGTACGTTTCCGTTATGTTTGTAGATGCGCACATTGTGCGTGAACCTTCTTCGAGTCTCTTCATTTTAATTAATCCGCGTTTTTTGTCTTAAATGCTCGAGACAATAGACCCGATTCAACTTAACTACGAAACACCATCACTTGTGCGTGGCGTATGGATATACCTATTGCACGGCTGCGCCTTCTGATTTTTGGTTAAGTGCTGAAGTAACACAAAAGTAGATAAAATGTTTTAAAATATTTCAGCTTTACTGCAAGTAACCCACAATAGACAATCAATTTGTATAATAAGATGTACGTTCGTTTCTTCGATTGTTTTGTATTGTTTACTGTTTCACTTCACAACTGATTAACTGGAATCCTACCTCATGGCAATATATTTTGTGTAGGCTATACGTATATATTTTTATATAATTCTTATATCATTTTGTGAATTATTCATATTCTTTTTGGTTGTAAGGGGTTTCCAAATATGTGTTAGAAAGTTTCGTTTTGTTACATGTTTGGCTTCCTGAAAACTGCAGTATTGCTTTTGGCCGGGTAAAGTTGCATGACTTGGCCCTTGTGCATATAATAGGGTCCACGCTACACGCCCATATTTCGGTATTTCTCCGCTCATAGCGCGTATCGAATTTAAATGCACCTAAATCCCGCATTTCAATGGATGGAGAATACACTTTACGCGCTTAAGTGTGTGAGAGAATCGACGGATAATTATAACTAGCTCAGTCAATAAATTCTACAAAATGTATACATTTAGTAATAATATAACATGCCCCACCAGCACTATTAGTAGCCTATTATTAGTATTATTACTAGTATTACTTCTACTAATACTATTATTACTATTGCAATTCTTGTTGCTTTTTGTTTTTCAACAAATAATGTGTATAAGTATTCGAGGTGAGCTATAATCGGCTTATGTTAAACGAGTTCCACAAATAGTCGAGGAGGAATTGATGTCTTGATTTTCATTACTTTTAAATTTCCGCAGAGCTACATTGCCCAGAGGAGGCACACTATCACGGAGAACTAGAGATAACAAAATATTTTTGTAATATTTACTTCGCGTGACCACAAACAGGATAACAAAAGTCACGATGGATGGGTTTATATACATTTTATAAATCGCTGCAAATGCAGTGTGTATATTTTATTAACACTGACATGTCTTTTCTACTAAGAATTATTATTTTTATTAGAGCGATTCAAATCGGAGTCCAGGAGTGGTTTTGGGACACAATGCCGATCACACTTTAAGCGTCTATTTAATGCGGGCTCTGCCCGTGAAAACCTAAACAGACCATTGCAGTTAAAATATAAACATATCTTTCCCAACCAAATCACAAGCAAGTAATGAGAAGTAACCCTAGGTGTGCAAGCGAAATAGCGTGCAGGTATCTACGAAGGTATGCTGGGAATTAGGCCTATGAAGCCTGGCCTAGAGCCTCAGGCAGTCGATCGTTTGACACTCAAAGCTGCAGACACCATGGTCTGCGTTTGGAGACCCCCTGAACCGCGTGATCGTTTATATATATTATTAAAATAAGTATTTTGTAAACGACATGTGGAGGTAAAGTGTGGCACGAGGAAGATCTAGGCCTATGTTCCTCGAGAGTACTAACATAGACCAATACAACAAAATTGGACAACAAACACGTTTTCGGCAGGTAAATTCCTGCGATGTGTCGGTTGTCATTGGGTTTGCATTTTAAGTTTTTCATGGTTATGTATCATTCACTGGGTTAAAATTAAAGTCAGTGGGAGCTTCCCACAAATATAAATACAAAGACCATTAAGAGTTGCACTTTTCAGCTGTCCGGGATAAATACAAGGTGAATTTGTACTCAAAATCTGGTCTAATCTGACTACCATGTTTACGAACACAGATTGTTGTTCCTCGGCATGTAAGATAAATTCATGGTGTAAAATATTTACACTGCCTCTATGCCTTATTACTCATTTTTTTAGTTAAAAAGCAGAAGCGTTTAGTGGTGGATTAAGAGTATGTGAAAATCCATCTTCTGATCGCTTTCTTGCGCTCAGTTGTGCGTGACAGATGTTGTGAGTATGACCAGCACCTGTAAACAAGTAGCAGTAAAAATGAGTAACCACCAACTATCGTGGTCCATGTGCCTTGGACCCGCATTCCAGTCCAAGTTGCTGCCTGTTGTCAAATAAGAGTCACTTAGCTTCGCTGCGTGATTCCGCCTCACCTCCACGGTAAAGCGCCGGGTCCTTTCAGTGCGGGCTGTTCGGCTGCTGGAGACAGCAAAGAGACCCAGCACGGCAGCTTGTGACCAGCTTGAAAAAAATACAAGTTGTTATCCATAATTGGCATATAAAACGGCAGATGTAAGTTATATCTTACATATAGACATACCAAATAAATAAGTTTGAAAAACTTAAAAAGGTGAAATTTTGGCAGAATTATTGAAGCATATTCTTTTACGCTATAGTAATATATTACACATAAATATATGAATTACATAAATAATACTAAAATAATTAATTAATCACTCTAAAGTAATATTCATGGTGTAAATCTTTGGGATAAAGAGGGTAATACCGTGATTTTCATGGTGTATTTAGTGTACCAAAAATATGGTCTTCTAAAATCAATTCGTTTTTTGTTTATATTTTTGAAGGCTATATTGTATCTGAAACATATCTGCGTGTTCGATTTCTTCGCAGACAGCTGAAATGCATTTAAAGACTTTCCACTTACCGCTACAGGAACTGAATCTCATTGAAACTTACGTTAGGATTTAATGTCATTTTAGAAAAATAGTATGCATTTGTTATAAATTCGTTATGTATTTATCATTGCATATCGGTGCGCATTAGTATGTTTTACATGATGAATGACAAAAATTGTGCGATTGTCGGTGGAATTTAAAACACTAATTCTTATTTATAAATACATTTTGACACGAGGGCACAAGAAAATACAAAATGTTTTTAGCTTTTTACCATTATATTACACCTGTGAACTTATATACATGGCTGAACGCATTTCGAACTTCTATAAAACAAGACTTTTGCCCAATGCCTACAATCCTCATTATTCATATTTTAAAAATCAAACATCACAACCTCGACCAAATTTATTTAAAAAAAAGAAGAGCACATGGGCCTACTGGTTAAGATCAAGAATATACATGTCTTCTAAATCTTTCGTAACACAACGTTCCTCTGTCTATTTATTAAGGGGGTTGAGTGAGCTCATTGAAATTAGAAAAATAAATTGACGGTGTTGAATAAGATATAATGAAATTCATATACGTTTAAAGAAACCAAACTGCGATTCTACGGAGCATCAAACAGCTAGAACAAGTACAGTTGATCAATAAATATTGGATAATAAAGGATGGGGATACATAAAACAGTAAAAATATTACAAAAATACTCAAAAAATGACACAGTGCAAATAAGGTGCAGTCCTTTTAGACAGTATATAGACAGTAAAGTGCATGTTTCACGATGCCTGATGGACTGAGACTGAAGTCTCATTCACTTTTCCTCCTCATTATATAGATCCGTTTTGCTGTACGTATTATTGACAGATTTTTGCAGCAAAAAGTTAACTTTTCTCTGTATTTTTGTTGTCCACAAAATGTATAAAGACACCGCGTCTCGGTTCTGGGAGATTTAGGACTGCAGAAATAATAAAATACCACGCCCCTGAATAATATTTTATTTGAAATATTATTTACTTACGGTCAGAAAGGTCTGAAAATGTACTTTTTTGTTGTAGTGTCATAGTATAATGTAAATAATAGTGCGTTATTTTACTTAACAATGTTATTTTCTGTTATGTTGTTAACAATGTTATAATGTCACCGCTAATGTTTTTCTTTCTTTTTTAAAGTCACTTATCCTAGTCTAGTTACCACGAGATAATACAGAACAGTTCACATATAACAGTTGAATACCATTCCTATATTCCCATTAAGCATTTCAGCACCTTAAAATTTGGTCTTCATCGTTGTATACCTCGAAAAGCACACGGGAAACCGGGGAGGAGCGAAAGAAAGTGTTTTCATTAAACTGAGAAAGAAAAAAAAATAGGCTCAAAGGAAGTTTACATGTTACATGTTTTCCTCGCAGTCTTAAACCGCAATGCATGTACTTGCGTTCCCGCCAGAATGACAGAGAAGGGTTCGGAGACAGACAACCAAGAATATTCCGCCGTTATCTAGATGTACTTCAATTGACGGACACCGAAAGCATGGGTGGATGGTGAAACGCTGATCTCTTTCTGCTTTTTTGAATCAATAATGCAGGGCTACGATTCGTCCCGTATTTTCTTACGCACTTTTACATACATACAGCGGGACTCCCCAACGGAAATACCTTACCTGGGGTGGGTTTCCCGAAAGCTTCGTAGTGCCAAGTAGTTCGTTATCTAGCACTTAAAATGAATCGTAAATTATCCAGTGTTTCTCATCCCTTTGTAAATAAAGTAGTTCGTAATCTTGCTCTTAAATTTACGAGTGCTCCGACCCACTCGTTATTTTCTGCGTGCATGCTGTCCTGACACAGAGATAGCCAAAAACAGTTCACAAAAACGAATAGGCGCTGTATTTTGGACAACATGATGATGATGATGATGATGATAACAACAATTGCAATAATGATAGTAATAGATCAGTGTAGAACTATAATTTAGGCTATAAATAATCGCAGAATTGGCTCGTTGTTTTAACACCTGAATGCAATTTCAAAAGGTCTGTACAGAAGGTTATATACACCGTATTCTAGAATTACAATGGAACTGATTTCACATAAATTGTTATACATGGTGTAGGTGCAGCTGTAACAATACACTTTAATATTTGCATATACTGTAACTTACACAGCCTGTTAACATAAACAGCATATACTGTTCAGTCCCACCCCTCCCCCCGTGATCAAAAACATATACAGCGGCAAAAAGTACCCGTCGGCTATGTCCCACCGCTCGAGCACCTGCCTGAAAAGTCTGCGTGTTACTGTTATTCATAATGAACGCCACATTTGAAGTGTCACCTATAGTATAAGTAATTTAACTGTCACTTTGTGTACCGTGGTGAAAGAGCACTTCACACAGTCACAAAAGTATTTTCCCTTGAATGACGCTGTGCTGTTCCCGTTGTGTGTGCTATGCTGCGTGACATTGCAGTGATCACATTCATGTGTAAAATAATGCAATATTTTATTTTGGGCTTAATTTCGTGTGCTTTCGCCAATTTTGAATGATTTTTATTCACTTTTCTTTTTATGTGGCATTCGCATACAGGGGTCTTGGAAATAGGAGGGATGGTAGGGACACGCCCTCCATTATCAGAAGACCCCTCCCGATAGATAGATAGATAGATAGATAGATAGATAGATAGATAGATAGATAGAATAGCACATTCCTTATCTTTGGGAAGAAGCAGGCCAAATATACATCATTGGTTGTCCTGTCACTCCTACTGGGCTGGCCCTATATTTTCATCTACATCACATCTCCCTCATTCTCCCTTGCAATACAAGGAACAAATCATCCATCTACAAAAATTTGATGGGATGTCATCCCAGAGAGCAACCATTGCAGTGAGTAAAGAAACATACTTTTGTGGTCGGTGACATGCAACTATCGTCTAATCAAATCTAAATAATTTTGATCTATTTCCCTCATACTTCACAACTGAAGGAACCGTTCTGTCAACTGAATTAACATTTTTGCACGTGTTAACTTTCATCATGCACACATGTGTAGAGTAGGCTTAAACAAATGAGATAAATATATTTTCTTCTGGTAACATGACAAATACATCCGGGTTGGCATGGTGGTGCAGTGATTAGCACTGTTACCTGATGCCTCTGTGACCCGGGTTCGAGTCTCTGTCTGGGGTACATGTGTGCAGAGTTTGCATGTTCTCCCCGTGTTGTGATGGGGTTTCCTCTGGGTACTCTGGTTTCCCCCCACAGCCCAAATATGGGCTGAGGCTAGATGGCGTTACTAAACTGTGCATGTGTGATTGTGGCCTGCCATGGGCTGCTCCCCATCCTGCCTCTTCCAGGTTAGGCACCAGAAGTTGTTTGGAAAATGGATGGATGGACTAAAGCAGCAGCCTTATAATTATTAGGCCTTTTTAAAATTTGATTCTATATATGATTCAAATATACTTAATCATATTTAATAACAATTGCTTATTGTTATTTCTTGTATGGGGAATGAAGGACTCAAGGGCAGGCATTTCTAATGAACCAGAATGGGGTTTTATTGAAATAAAATGAAACAAACAGGGACTGAAAAGAAACAGGACTGAGAGGAATCAAAACAAAAGGACCAGAATGAAGGAGGACAAAGGCTGATGAGAGTAGCGATGTTAATGACCGGGCCAGTGAGAATGACACAAACAGTTATACATGGATGAACAAGGGGCAAGAAGCATCAGGTGGAGGAGACAGAAGGGCCCTCCGAATAGGAGAGGGGACCAAGGGGACTGAACAACAGGACGAGGAACAGACAGGACACACTGAACAGGACAGGGCATGGCAGGACTGACAAGGCACACAACACAAACACCACAAAAGGTCAGAGGACAGGACAGGGCCGGACAAATGGTAAGACAAAGGGGACAGAACCAGGGGCCAATAGGACAGCAGGAGAGACAACACAATACAGCCGGCACAGATTAGGCACAGGTCATGACCTGGTGCTAAGGGACAAACACTGGATATCAATAGGGACCTGGGAACAGAACAAACCGAGATAAAGACAAACATAACAAACTATCCCATGACAGGGCAAACAAGTAGAGGGGCAACTAAGACAGGAGTGGGAACAGAAGATAGATCCACTGGGGACACAGACAGGGCAAAAACAAAAGCAGGACAGTGCACTGGGACAGGGACTGAGGCTTGATGAACGAAGTGGTTGGCATCCACTGGGTATTCCAGACACTGGGAAGCTCGGCGACGACCCTGGGAATCGGACCTTCCTGCGCCCATTCACTTCCAAGGCAGAGCCTGTCCGGACCACAGACCTGAGGGCCTCAGAGAGCCAGTGGGACCAGAGGGTGCTGAGGGGCCAGCAGGGAAGGAGCATGAGGAAGCAGAGGGTTCTTCCCTCTGGGTCTCAGCAGGAGAGTCGCCCAGGCTGGCAACGTAGGGTAAAATGGTGCCTGGGAGGCTGCCACGGATGGTGTGCCCCTGTCTCCCAGCCCCTCTCTTGGACCTCAACTGACACCGAAGGCTGCCTCAAGACCTAGGACCGGTCAGCAGAGGCCTGAAGCTGAGGCAGACGCCCAGGGAATAGGGCACTGGATAAGGTTCAGGTAAGCTGTGGTAGCCAGTGGGCAAGTCTATGGCGAGCTGTGGGGAGCAGTGGGGTCTGGAGAAGCTGCATGCGCCAGGAGCACTGCGGGCTCTGGATAAGTGGCGTGCTGACTGGCATCAGGTGGCGAAGAGGTGGCAGGCTAAGCAGTGTTGTGCTCGACTATTCCTCGCACTTCCAACAGGGGGCTGATGCCCATACTGTTGGTAACCTCTTTGGTCCCAGGGGCCTGAGGTACCAAGAGCATCTGTTGTGCCGGGCGCAGGGAGCCATGGAAGCCGGAGCAGAGGAATAGGCTGCCGGGAATTCCTAGGAGGCAGGACATTTTGCCATAATACGATGGGGGAAGCGGTTGAGGGCAGGTATCTTTGATTAACCAAAAAGGGGTTTTATGGAAATAAAATGAAACAAACAGGGACTGGAAAGAAACAGGACTCTGAGGGATGAATACCACAATGAGGAAGGATGCAGGCTGACAGGAGGAGCGACATCAACGACCAGACCAGCAATGACACGACAAACAATCACTTAAGTACATGGACTAAAGATGGGCAACACACATCAGACCATGAGAGGGAGGCGGCAGGAGTGTCAGGCAGACACGGCGGGCAGGACATGACATGAATTCCTCTGTTTTGAACGTGTGTAAAGCACTTTGTAAGCGCCGTGGTTAAGACAGTGCTGTAAACATCAGGAACAGTTCTGGGGGGTGCCAGTGCTCACCACCCCCGTCACCCTCCTAAATTTTCGTGGTACTTGGGTCTGAAATAAATGTAGCGGTTATCAAACTTATGTTTTGTTCCTCAGTGCTGGCAATTTACTGTAAATAATTACTGGAGGACAAATGCATCTGGCCCCCCTAACAGAACAAAAGGCCCCAGTCTGGTCCCCCAGTTGAAATGGTCAAGAACAGCCACTGATATAAACATTGATTGATTGATTGATTGATTGATGTGAGAATTGCATGTATGTCTATTGCAATGTTATAATATATATTACACCCCCTGCGATGGGCTGGTCCCCCGTCCAGGGTTGTTCCCTGACTCGTGCCCGTTGCGTCCGAGATAGGCTCCGGACCCCCGCAACCCAGTAGGATAAGTGGGTTGGAAAATGGCTGGATGAATGGATGGATTACACCCCCCACTGCTGGGCCTAATTTGGCCCCAATGTGAAACTACTGTTTCCATACATCTGACATGACAATAATATAACATAAATTTCATCACTGAAGCATGTGGAATTGATGCTCCTGTTAAGAGTGTGCTTTTGTTACATGGATGGTGGAGAAGAGCCAACAAAGAACTAATTTAATTTTGTTCATTAAGGAGTCGATTCCATCATGCAGGTCAAAAAAGCACTTAAAGGGTTCAACAAAAGCGCTTAAAAAGTTAGGCAGTAAAGCGTCTTCTCCGTTTATCAGCTTGGGCACATTCATCCCACTTACCCGAAAAAGAAGGCGTGGCCATGTAAGACGTATTGCCTGGTTAATTCATCAAACAAAAAAGCAGGGATAAGCCCTTAATGATTCTGGCAACAAGGAAATCGTGGATCATGGACTATTTCATTAACACTGAACAACTGCAGAAACTCTTATTTTGAAAATGAAGGTATGATGGTAACATGTCACTCTTCTTATACTTGGTCATTCTCATGGACATGAGAATATTTCAACAAAAAACAAAATGATATTGTGAAATTCAGTGTTTGTATTCTGTGTGGAGCAATTAACATTACCTGAACTTAAAGTTTTTCTCGAATACTTTGGCACATTTCCTGAATCGTGCTTAACATTCTCAAGCCTATGAGAACATTTCTCAAAATAGAAAATCTCTAATTCATATCTCAAAATCAACCCAACCTCAGCTTCACTACCCACGATAGACAATCATTTTATATAGTAAGATGTACATTCACTTCAATAGTTTTTGCATTGTCAATTATTTTACTCTGCAAAATGATTACAAGAGACAAAATAGACATTTCAGACAATAATATAAAGAGTCTTTCATCAAATTAAGTTTAGAAAGTAGGAAAAGTAAGTAGGAAAAAATGATATGTAGAGTAATAGGATCGTGAGAATGATACACTTTGGGTTTCTCAATGAATTCATATGCCTTAGCTTTTTCTTCCCTCTTCGTTCATTGCAACTCTGTAATTAAGATAATATGTCTAACTAATAGATATGATGTTAATGTTACTTTATAATGCATTGCTGATAAAATAATGCAACCAACTGCATATGTTGCAGGCTTGGGGCATGGTGCAGGCGGGAAAAAGTGATAATCCGCTGACGGCTCACGAGACAACAGGGGATTATTAGGTGACTATACAATAGGGAAAGCACACAATAAAAAGAATGTGAGGGATCAAATATGGAAAACAGGAATAAACTAAAGAAACCACTAGGTAACACAAACAAAGGAACTGGGCAAACAGGGAGCAGGACTCAAAAAGCAAGTAGAGCTTCGAACGTACAGAGAAACTTCACACAGCTGCCAATATGCCAACCACAGAGAAACTTCACACAGTCGCATATACCAACCACAGAGAAATTTCACACAGTCGCATATACCAAACACAGAGAAACTTCACACATTTGCACATGCCAAACACATTCTGATACATTCTAACACAATGACCAACCGGGGAAATGAAACAAGGCAAGAATTTAAAATATACAAATCAGACTCAGCTAACGAGGACGCAGGAGAGAAGTATTAACATAACAACCAATCAAACAGAACATGGAATGCAAGTGAAACTAACGAACAGGGAGAGATTACAGGGCTAGGATGGTTAACTAACTAGGAAACACTAATCAGACATCAGAAATACAAGACTAATACAAAATGCAAGTACAAAAAACAGAACATAACACGAGGAGGGTGGACCATGGATGGGAGAACCAAGACAGAAAATAAACTAGGAAAGCCAAAAAATCAAAACAATAAACACTGAGGATAAAAGTCAAACAGAATCCAAAACAGACAAGGCAGGGATTTGCCAGCCTCAAACCCACAACCGCTGGGTTTATAGACTGAGTTACACACTCAGCCCACAGCACTGCACAACCATCAAGGGAACAGGGAAAACAAACTAGGGAAGACTAAAAACTAAGACAGAGAGGGGGAAAGGCAGAATGGCCATCAATGCCAGGCCTGTTGACAAGGCATGTTGACAAGGCAGATGTCATCCTGCATAATGATAATATACACTCACCTAAAGGATTATTAGGAACACCATACTAATACGGTGTTTGACCCCCTTTCGCCTTCAGAACT
>JABFEA020000041.1:1001145-1016544 GCA_019775915.2 Cyphomyrus plagiostoma | reverse complement strand
ATACGGTAAATACAGTATATACAGTAAATATATATATCGCGATTCTCCGTGTTATATATAAATTACATAAACAGCATCGAGCAACTTCACAATGTGGTCAACTTCACAATGAAAGAAATGGTTTCAATTCTAAAAAATATTATAATTTCTATGTACGGGGCCTAACTGCACACGTGTCGTATTCGCCGAGATACTATGTGCCACAACATACATATTAAACATAAAATCTTCCTAGTTGGTCGTTGTCTGGGTGTAGGAGGCTGCAAGTCTAATTTATAAAAAGACTATGCATTTCGATTACTTTCAAATGGAAACATATGCAACAAAATTTAAGTAACACATCGTGGAAAAGCAGTTCTAAAGTGTGGTTTTAACGTAAGGGTTAAATATTTTTCGCTGATTGCTTAATTAAAAAAAAATCCCCATGCTTTATCCGGTTATTAATAAATTACACAATCATTTATTTGTTTGTTTCATCTATTTACTTATTTCCTTAGTATGTGGCCTATATACAACGTTACGATGATAATACGTAATCCTATATAATAATACATACGTTACATGGTGTTTCACCCTGCTGGCGCTCCAAAGATACTGGTATAATTTATCTGAAATTATTAAAGGCTTTACAGAATGATTTCCAGTATATGACTGAGAATGTTTATTGGCGTATCTGTTAAAGTTGCTCCTATGAGGTATGAGCCAGTGTATTATTTGAAATACGCTGTTAAAATAACCTTAGCGAGGATCGCCCAACTTTACAGAGCCAGTGGTTTCAACCTGGTGACCCCCTTACTGTAAATATGTGTGAAGAGCGCTTGTGAGCATCACTCTTTGCTTAAAACAAGCCTGTAAAACAGAGGCATCACAGCTTTATGTGACACTGAATTCAACCATAATTTGCTCTAAAATACAATGTCAAAGGCACCCCGCCTTCTTACAAAATAAATATTTTTTTCTTGAGGATTAAATACTATTTGCTGTCTATTGAAAGCATTACATGACGCTTGGGATAGTTTCAAGTATTTATAGACTTCGTTTTTGAAATCCGCACATTGGGGACGCAGATAATACCAAAACATGACGGGATTCTACATTTTAATAAAATATTTTATAGTATTTTAAAAGCATATAAAACCCGTAATACAGAAGTTAATGTTTTGTTTTGTCTGCAAAAAACCTAGTGGGTGGTGCCTACGCGCGTAAATTAGCCCAATCACGTGACGTGATGGTGGCCAATGAGCTGCAGCCCTATCTTTAACTACGTTAAATGTCAGATTGCAATAAACTAGAAGCTGTTGGTCGGGCCCGCGGAAATGGGCGAGCATAATCTTCTTAATCCTGGTTTTGTGGGACCGTTGGTAAACATCCACACTGGAGACACCTTCTACTTTCCAAATTTTAGAGCATCCGGGGGACAGCTGGCGGGGCTACCCTCTCTCTCCTATCCGAGAAGGGACAATGTGTGCGCTCTCCCGTGGAACCCATCGGAGTCGTGCAATGGATACCCTCAGTCCTACTTTGGTAGCCCCGTGTCCATTAACCCTTCCTTCAACCGATCATGTGAAATCACCCGGGCAGATGAAGGAAAATGCTATTATAACAACGGTAGTGGGAACAGGGAAAGTTGTTCCGAGGGCGCTGGTTTGAAAAGAGAGGACAGGTCAAGGGACAGTTCCTCATTAGCGTCTGAGCACGGACTGCACAATGGCATGAGCAACAGTGGTGCTTTTTCTAAATATGATTATGGGACTGAGCAGCTAACCCAAGACCCACCGTCCTGTCAATCCCTTGAATCCGATTCAAGTTCATCGCTGCTCACTGAAGGAGGAAAGACCTCTGGCAGCGACCCACAGACGCTGACTTCGCCGGTAGATCATGCGAACAGTATGGCAGCGGGCGGAGGTGAGACGCTTGCAAGCTCGGTAACACTAGGTTCCTTTTACACACGATTATACCGTTGTTACAGAATGCATATATTTTGTTAAAATGTAACGTTGATTTGTCACAGTCATCGAACCAGTACATTTTGTCTTAACTGCTGTCGGCTTGCTTGGTGAAGAAACGCCGCTAGGGGTTGCACTTAAAATGCTTCCCACATTCAGGAATTTACATTCAGTCTTTTAAACAACTAGTAAAAACAACACTATAAAATTCGATATTTGCCATCGAATGCACGTATTTTAAGCACAATTACCTTAACATAGTTTGTCTCTTGCGATTTATATAAATGTAGATGTGCCCTATTTATATATAGCAAAAAGCACAGCGCTTTTGATTGTGTAGATAAATTAGTTCAGGGGTATTTAACGCTCAGCTGTGCTTGCCTAAGTAGAGTAGCGAGGTTTTTGTTTTTGTTTTAATGACTCGTAAACAGAATTAATATCTATTCTTTGTTCATTTCAAAGCCGTTTAATATGCCCCCAAAACGGCAACTAAGCTGTGGAGTTTGCAAGCGAGACTTCATTATCGCGTTAATGTACATTTAACAACGACAGTAAAACCTTAGCGTGACAGATACTGTAAATTATTCAATCCGAATAACGAGTCGAATTTTCCATTTCAATTTACATTTTCCATTGTTATGTGCTTATTTTATGTTGCACACAGAATCCGTTAGAATCCGTAAAATTCAAAATCAAGTTCAAAGACATAGGACTGCACATTTGTTTGAGTCTATGTGGGGTGCTTCAGACCGTATTCACAGACAGGAACGCAGAGACTTCTGAAGGTGCTTCATCTGGGCTTCACTAATTTATATCACCTAATCGGGTACTTACGTTTCCTCTGCAGGTACTCCGTGGTATCCGATGCACACCCGGACCCGCAAGAAACGTAAACCTTACTCCAAACTGCAGCTGGCTGAGCTGGAGGGCGAGTTCATGCTAAACGAGTTCATCACAAGGCAGCGGCGTAGGGAGCTGTCCGACCGGCTGAACCTCAGTGACCAACAAGTTAAAATCTGGTTTCAGAACCGGCGGATGAAAAAGAAAAGACTGTTACTGAGAGAGCAAGCTCTGTCATTCTTCTAGAATACACCTTACTTAGCATGTAATCATATATCGGGACACCAATCCATTTTTGATTTACGACACTTAGTATTCTGTTTGGTTTCCTTATCGGAAAGCTAACACTATTTTTATGGATATTGTCTGTTTTGCTATGATTTTTTGTTAGTATGGTATGCCGAAAACAATATATTTGCGACTAGTGGCATAGGCGACTGCTCTGACACGATCTGAGTTAAAAAGGCAAAATGCTTCCGCACTTCCATAATCATGAATTAGATTATTGCTAGTTCTATTGTCAATACAGCCATGATTAGCCGTAAGAATAGCGTTTCCCATTTATTTATGTCCGTAAAAGCCATCACTCTGGATATTTCTGAAAAATGCTTTGTAAACACATATGAAGCATCTTCAGAAAATGGGATTAATGACGGGAGAGGTAGATAGAATAAGTAACGAAGTAAGAAAATGCTTTCTTTTTATCGGTCGGTATGAAGGAAGATCATTTGCAGTGATTTTCAATTCCAACATAAAAGTTGCAGCAGAGAGACACAGAGACGTACAATAAAACTCCTGTATCCACGCCACAATTACCACCACGTGCTATGGGGATGTTCATGGTCAAGGACAGGATGAGTGCGCTCCAACTCTCTGACTCACTAATTCAGCAAGACTCAGAACCCCAAACACGACATTTTATTGGCCTGTATGTTATATATAAACATGCTTCTATGAACTTTTGAAAACAGGTAATGTAGGTAAGATAAGCTTGATCGACCTCGAAGTTTTCAACTGAGATTTAGATATTGGGCGAAGGAGCATAATGGTGTCCATGTTCAGTGTTCAAGTTCAGTATTAAATCTGAGTCCGAGTCCCTCCGTAAACTGCAATGGAATGTTGCAGTTGTAAGAAAATACTTTTCTCGTTCGTCTGTCTGCTGCCCACACGTGTAATTTTGCCCTAGTTTAATTACCTCGAAATATAAAATAACCTGTTGTACAATACGCGTCAATCAAACGTTTGTGGCGTGAAACAGAAACCTGAATTGGGTAAAATAAAAATTAATATGTACTAGCCTCAAACGAAACGTAACTGATAACTGCATTTAATAATTGCTAAATATTCAATTATGCGAAAGGTCACTCTGACACCAGGGTGGTTCTTAAATCGCACCGCTTTTAATACAACGCATGCAAAGCGTAATATTCTACAAGTTTTATAATAAGTGCAAAATATCTGTTAGTCTCAATTGCATCTTATATAGTGCTAAATATACAGTCGTTTTTAACGAAAACTTGTCAGTTATTTTAATGAACTGTGTTCTTTATTTACATTCTTTTTTGATTAACTATTCCGTAAATGTAATTGCATTAAAATGTATATCGTCTGTTCTGAATTTCTACATGCAATTTTTAATGCTATGTTCTACGTGACAGGTCGATAGCGCTAATTTCTGATCTACCGTTTTTTCCAGTATATATTATATCTGTGACTCCAAGAATCCTTATAGCAATGTATCTTGTGTATTCTGTTGTAAAGGTATGGACGATTATAAACACACACCCATGCACATATTCATTAATGTACATATCTTGTTGATCACCTTATAAATAAACTCTTCAACGTCAATTTAATTAATTTAAATTAATATTTTATAATTGTATTTCTACTGCTGCTACTACAGTAATATATTGACAGTTAAGTTGGGTAGACGTGAAATTTAATTACATTTGTTCATTGAGGCTCTAAATATGCATGCTTGTGCTATTGTATAAATAAAACCGTGGTTTTCCACATAGTACGTGTTTTAAAAGTGTGAGCCTGTATAGTACAGAAAAGAAGGTATTCATTTCAATTTCAAACTCAAAAGGTTTATTGTCATTAGTACAACTGCTGCGTTCAATGACATGCTCACTCGCGTGTTGCCTTCAGTAATAAACAGGGTAACAAGACATGGGACAAACAGTAACAAGACACAAGATAGACCTTGTTAAGTAAAAGCAAGAGGAAATGTGAATATCTAATTTATGTTGTTATGTTATTTCATCTTTAAGAGCAAATCCTCAGAATAAACTACCCCTCCAGTACAATTTGGATTATTTTCATGTAAAACATGTTTCTGAAATTGAGGTGTTATCTACCAATCGCCCTATAGATAGGGAATGTCATATATTATGTGATTCTAACGAAAAATATTGCAATGATTTCTGCATAACTTTCGGTGTAAGAATATATTTACAGCGGTGCGTAAGCGAGACATTCGTAAACTGATCGTAGTCACTCAAGTAATGTGCCTTACTATTAGGGTTTAGGATTTGCAGATGAAGAAAACCGCATTTTCTAGTCTGAGGATACGTTTTGAATATAAGTGGTCTCCGTTTTACGATTCACTTCAATTATTTTTCGTGTTAAGTCCTTTAATTATCCAAACCGCCTGTTATTCAGTACAGCTAAATTGCTACAAGTGTTTTGAGATTGAATATGACGGATATGAACACGCTGTCGTTTATTTGGTTCTGTGAACAAGGGCTGATCACAACCTTAGGTGACTTTGCCCATCAATAATTAGAGCGTAGCTGGATAGATGTACGAAAATCATTTTGTTCGGTCTATTTATGTCGAAAGCTAATGCGCTCAAACAAGTTAAGGCACGCAACAATAACACCCCATGTAACTGAAAAATATTTACCCTACCCTCTGCCGTCCACATAGTTTGCTTAATTTTTATCAATTTCTATGTACTGTAATTATTGCACTTCCTCTCCAGATACCACATTGTACAGTAGCTGGTGAAAAACATGGTTCATGGGTAAATGTTCAGCTGTTGTGTTACAAACGCTCATCACCGTACCACTATTACTGACAATTAATTGACAATGTCTTCATTCTTGAAATCGTCATTACGTCACTCACGCCATTTTCAGGGTCATATCAATAAATATGTCTGAAATTTGTCACAAGACAAATGAAAAATGTCTTTCCTATGTTTCTCGGTTGGTTGATTTAACGCGACCTTTCCCAAGATTTTATAAAACATTCTAATAATTTTTTTCTCAGCTTTTTGAAAATTTAATTATTGGAGATAGTACTTCTGGAGTGTATAAAATTTCGTTTAGATGTTATTATAGTTTTATAAACATATCTCTAACAACATTTCCATGTGATCTAATTGTCTGACTTCTTATCGAACTTGGTCGGGATTACATTAGTAAAACTTTAGGGCCCTAATCATTAACATGTCTTGACACAACAAGCCAGTTAAACGTGTGACATGTTTTCACGGCGCTTTCAAAATAAAAGACCAAATCATTTAATATCTGTAATATTCAATAAGAGAGCATC
Organism: Cyphomyrus plagiostoma; assembly: GCA_019775915.2. Classification (NCBI taxonomy): domain Eukaryota; kingdom Metazoa; phylum Chordata; class Actinopteri; order Osteoglossiformes; family Mormyridae; genus Cyphomyrus; species Cyphomyrus plagiostoma. Next base: position 1,010,194 of record JABFEA020000041.1, on the reverse strand, counting down.
ACTAAACATATGAAATTGTGTATGGTGTTGTCAATTTTTTACTTTTTGAATTGTCGTAACTACAGCACGAAGATGAAAAGTTCCAAAATGTAATGATTAAAAATAGGATTTAAATCATTTGTCGGAATACAGTATCAGTAGCTCTATGGCCTATTATTTTTTATATAAATGTAAAAATTTAACGATACTGTATTAACAGTTGAGCTGCTAGCTCTTTTCTGGTATAATATCATTCCCGTATATCATTATCATTGTCATTTTCTGTTTTAATTTCGTAATATTTTTAAAGTCATTATATACATTTTAAGTGAACATTTTCGATATAAACAAATAAGTTACACAGAAGCACCAATCTTTATTGTTCAGTGGACTTGCGCAAACCTCTCGCAAAATACTTTTACTTACACAGATATTTCGCAAATATGCTGATTTCTGCATATGTTATATTATAAGGCAGCTGGGTAACATTTCGGAGTGAACTAAAATAAAATATTTAAAATCGCATATCAATATCATATGCGTGTTTCTCCTAAGTGTTCATTAACACAAATTCCGCATGTGTATAACTATGCAAATGTATATAACACACACGCACGCACGCACACACACACATACCACACAGCCAGACAGACAGACACACACACACACACACACACACACACATCATACATTAATGGATACAATTAGCCAGAGAATCTCTGAGATTTTTCATAAAAAGGAATGCAGAGATGCTATAAAGAAAGTTTTGAAGCGTTGCATATGCGCTGGTCAGCGGGTTTTACTTTGAGACAGTAGCACTGCGTTTATTGCGCTTGTCGCTGTGGCCCAAATGTCAGCCAGCTGCAGTCTGTGCTGCGCGCGGACCTTGTGGTGTGCTGGGCCATTGGTCATCATGCACCACAGCAGCAATTTGTGGCACAGAGCAGGGAAAGAGGAATACTGCACTGTATGTTATTTTGACATTCCAGGGAAGCAAATGCAGCTTTAAATTAACAAGTAGCTTATTACAGCTGATTTGGGGTACCGGAAGACGCTTTGCAGGGTTCTAAGCATTATCCCTAGGTATTATCTACTGACAGAAAGTGGAAAATGCAGATTTGGCACTGACAACATGTAATTGCTTTTCTGCATTATGTTGTCAAACATGTGTGCACCTGTTCCAACAATTCAGCTTTAGATTTAAAAAAAAATGATTATATTTACTAAGCTACTCACGTGTACCTACAGCTGTGTGTTAAGCATGAGCAAATCATGCGTGAAACAAGATGTGAAGCGGGAAGCACGGATGCACATTTTATTAAGGGTGAACTGGACGGTAATTGCACTACGTATGAAGGTGATTAATTACTCGATCGTTTCGACAATCGTGTAGGATGTTTCTCGATTTTCGAACGTCCACTTTGCCTTTCCTCTCGTGTCTGTGCGCATTCGGTAATTTCATACACACGGACACTTTTTAGCTCTTACACGCTGCTTATTTCCGGTATATAATGCAGTATGCTACAAATAATATATTCTCTTTTTACTTGTATTGTATTAAATCTTGACATTCAAGTTACCGTTGCACCCCAGGTATAAATAACCTACTCAGACGTTTACAATATTATTCAATAAAATAACCAAACTTTACGTCAAGAATATTTTTCCATTGTATAAGTCGAAATTTAATAAAATAATAATTCGCAAGTGTTGCTTCTAGTATTTTTCCATAGATATTGAGTAACCCACGCAATTACAACGAATTTTTGAATCAGTCTTATACTGTCGACATATAAACATAATCGATGCCAAAATTAATAATATTTACACATACAAATTTTGTAAGTTTTACGTGAATTATAACCATACAACAGAATAATACTGATTGTGGTAATGGCTAATATTTTACTTCCAACGTCGCCTGATGCAGCATTCTGCCATGTACGAAACAGTCCAGCAAACGTAGCAGACATAAAGTCGGTAGAGTTGAACTTCACGTGTTCTACAAAGGTATTAACCGTGCAGCCGTCAAAAAATGCTATTAGGGCCTAAAGTAAAAAGTGAAATTGTGTATTGATTTCAACTAACAAATGCAATATTCACGACGCGACAGACTGACCTTCTATAACACCCGTGGTGTTGATTTCTATTTCATTTTTGCACAGTTTGTACATTTTGCTTAAACGCCATGTAGCCCGTTTGGGTTTTGAGCCGCAGGGTTAATATACATAATGCAAAAGAAAAAAGGCAGTACACCCTGGAAGGACTGGAAACGAATTGCAAACGAAACATACATAAAATACACACAGAAACGGGACGAATCTTTCGGCTTGACACTAGGCGAATTGTTTCATATTTGTATAGCATCTTCTACGACACACATTTCTGTATGTATGTCATATTTGACTATTTTATTTAAAATTATACAAGAATATTTCGCTTACTCTTTGTTAAGACTGAGAGGGAGCCGCCCTGCGTAAACCCCAACCCCCCAGCCCAGTTTGCTACTGTCTGTGTGGGCGGGAACAGCATACAAATTGAAGGTCAAGTTAGTACGTAGCCTGCCCCGTATATGGCGTCTAGTAGGCCCAATGTCGACGGGACTATAGAAAGCCACTGTCGTTTTCATTGAAAGATTTAAAAAAGCATTTAAAACTGCGCTTAATCGGCATAGTTTCACGGTAACTACTATTGGAATTATCTGTCTATATGGGTTTTTTTTTTCAAAGAATTAATGCGGGTTTGTCGTGGTGTTGGTTGGTTGGCTGGTTTAATGCACCACAGAACTAACAAATGCCTTTCTTTATAATAACATATCTAGTATTAGCGTAGCGATAAGATGTGGAGACTTCAAAACCCTCTAACACCTAAAATACGATCGTGCCTCGAGGTGCAGAGAAAATAAAAAAACCTAGACAGAGTGCCTCGAGCAAACCGAATTCCTTAGTGCGACAGAGTCCTGTGGGAAACAAAGGACATTTGGTAAGGATTGACCATATTATTCCATATGATAAAATTGTTTTACGCTAATATACACATTATAGGGTAACACTGCCTCGATTCACTGTTTGTTTTGTGCATTTAAAGGCCTTTATCAAACGTGCCGAAGACGGCGTATGCGTCAGTGGCACTTACGTAGGGCCATGTATTTCAACTAAGAGCTTCAGTTGTGTCCTGAAAAGGTCGCCGCTGCCTTCTAAGACATTTTTCGTCATTCGTGCTTGGAACCATTATTTCACTCTTACGCTTCAATAACCGTTTTATCAGTTTATCTTATGGTAATCTTGATTCCTGAATTCCCGATCCTGTTCATGGAGTTAAAGGAACAACCTAATTGGGACTCCAATGCATTGCTTTGCGCACATCATAACAATTAGAAATCATCCCGAAACAGCTTGCAAAACTCATATTTTGTTTTATTATTCATTTTTCAACTTTTAAGTTTTCAAAAATATCTTTGGCATTATTTCATTATTTTGTTTTGTTATTGTTGTTCGTTATATTCGAAAAGAGAAACTTGGCGCCCCTATATGCACATCTGAGACACTTGTAAACAGTATGAAGTTTCTGCATTGTCTTAATACATTATGATATATGGCTTTACGCATACGCAAAAGACCACCGTCGGACGACTGCTTTAGTAGATACTGGAAAAAGAACTCAGAATATTGAAACGAGCGCAGAGCAGTTGTCTATGTCTTACTGTACCGCTCAACTATTTCGTCAATACAAACTTGAAAATTAATTATAAAGGCGTAAGTGTACGTAAGTTTTTATGTGTATCAAATCAAAATGCTGCTGATCTTGTTGGATTTACATGAAAACTCGTTCGTTCGTAAACGATAATTGCGATAATTCAGGTTTTGGACTAGTACAATTTAGTAGTGGATAATGTGTCTGTTCTTGGTATGTATTGGGTATTCTTTCCTGGTTTCACAGGTATAATAAAGATGACTTGCTGCTGAAAGGACAGGAAATCGATGAAAAAAATTAAAACATGCTTGAATTCGGTAAACTGTCTTTATTAAACAACCTTTTAAGTTTCATGCATTTTGGTTTATTCTGTATATATGTATAATATGTATAAATGTATATATGAAGCAATAAAATACTAACTTAAGAGCGACAATTAATGTATTATAAAGAACAGTCCGTACAAAATTTTTTTGCTGTCGCTTCTTCTTGCTCTTTAGTTTTATATGCTGCGTTGCTTTTGCAATCGAAGTACGTTTAAATTTTGCTTGAGGAGTTGGATGTACATCACAGAATGTTCAGGTATTAGGTATATATCAGGTATATAATTCATGATACACGAAGAGAAACATGTTAACTTCTGTTAAGACCAGAAAGATTGCTCAATTTTTGGAATTACTAATCGCTCAAAACGCGCAGCGTGTTATAAACTCGACCTACTAAAATCGTCTCGGTCTAATCAATCTGCTAAATTCTCCATCTGAATCTTTTTATTTATCCCAGGAAAATGCAATGCAGCGACAACAGGGTTATTTGTTAAACACTGATCCACGTCTTATTAAAATTAATGGACACAACACTGTATAGTTATAAACACCGTGGGAATTCCCAGTATCTCATTATCTGATGGTGTGTACTCTGTCCCAAACGGGAGGAATCTGCGGATTGCAGTGAATCTATTTTGAACTTTCTTTCTTTCAAGGTACCTTTTGTGTTGAATGTGCCAGACTTGATTGCCTAAACTAATGGTCATTGTCAATGTTACACTCAGTGGGGGCCTGGGCCTGGTATTCTGTCTGCTCAAACCTGACCCTTAATCCTGGTCATAGGACTGGCCGGTTAAGTTCCGTTTGTTCAGGGGAATATGTAATATAACATGGTATTTCTCAGTTAAACAATTTTATCTGAAAATCTTGCACTTCTGGATTTCATCCAATGTGGGTTAATGTTAAACAGCTAAAATCTGAATACATTCGATACACACAAACACGTGCACATGCACAGGGCAGAACATTGTGGCTCTCACAACCAAAAGGGCAAGTACAAGCAATGACTGAAACTTTTAGTGACATTTTCCATGAAGATGTTTTATTTGGCACAATCCAATAATTCAAGTAACACTGGGGGTATTATCCACGTAACACAAGATTCTCAGACATCGTGTGACTTCTCATAAATGTGTTTTTCACGTTTTTCTTCATAAAAAGTGTATAATAAAATACAAAGAATATGCCTTAATATATATATATATATATATATATATATATATATATATATGCATTTATATCAGTGACATATAAAAATCAATTTCATAGAAGCATTGCTTGTCAGCTCCTTTCTCCACTTTGAAAAGCAAACTTACTGCTTTTTATGTCTATATTGATTTTGTTGAGTTATAGCAAAGTTACCAGAAAATGCTGATCAGTTAAAATATGAAGTAAAAAGGTAGTAGTGAATAAATACATATTCCCATAATCACATTCTTCATCCAGGCTGTGCTGTGGCTGCAGTGCTGCTCTCTGTGCTTGTTAACATACTCATGGCAACATAGTTCAGTTGTGTTTCCTCCTACTGGCCTTATCACGCAAGTTTCTCTTTGAAAACTGACTCGAGTTTCAGGCCTGACGTCTATTCATTGCGATTGTCGAGTTCAGAAGTGACTTTCATACTGTGCATTGAGAAGTAAAAATACACACACGGCCAAAAGATGTGTCGACACAGGCACCATGCAGAATCCAGTGCAATAGGCCCCGCCCCGGGCCTCTTCCACCCCCCCACTCCACCCCACCCTCTAGACTTTCACGCTTGATGAGCGTAGGTGCATTCTTAGCGACCTCAGTAAAACCAAGGGCCTTTTGTTGTTGCTTGAAACTCTTCACAGCTCATACAACTGAATTTAACAGCCCATCTTACATCCAATTAAATTTATCTGGGGCATCAGGGGACAATAATGTTTTTGCAAATGTTTCCCACATTTACCACTTGTTTCCGGCTGATTTACTTGGAAACTGTAAGCTTGCTCTATGTGATGTACCACAAACACTACGGAAATGAAACCATGAATTACTGATATACCGAGCATACTCGTAGTATAGCAACTGTAGTATTTGTATGGGTCATAAGGTCATTGCATCGATTCAAATCACAAGCTTGCTGCCTACTTAAATGCACCTTTTTCGTATAAAAAATGGAACGTGCGCAGTTCTATCCCATTCGTCCACGTAGGTCACAGATGACTTTGAAAGGCTGCACGTGCACTTATGTTATACCACTTCACGAGCTTAAATTCACTGTTAGTTTATCCAGCTACACGCATGTGAGACAGCGCAGCTCGGCGAGGGGAAGTGAGGTTTCATACCGAGGCAACAGGGCGTTGCTCTGCACCTCAGGGTCCTACTGCTCGCCTTAGTGAACCTTTTACTCCATGAAAACAAGAATCAACTAATAGCTCATTTAGTGACATGTATCACCTGTTAATAACACGACAAGTAAATAACCAAGACATTTTGTTTACCTGATACCTCTAAGTCTCCTCTACTAGTATTGATTGTTTATAATAAAGACAAGACGATTAATCCGTAAAGTAATATTTACTTTTAAATAAAATCAAAATAAATAAAAGTTTTATTATTGACATATAATTTAAGATATATTTTCTATACACACAGACAGACACACATGTATAGAATACATTTTCTACATGAGAAAAATTATACAAAAAATAAATAGATCTGGAATCAAAATGAACATGGGAATTTTAAAAATACTTGCATTGCAGCCATCTTACCTTTTCATTAAATGAGGGCTTTACTCCTTATAATCATTTAAAAAAAAATAGAAAAGGGACAAGTCAGTTTTAGAACCTGTTTGCTTTTATTTTTCACTTTTTATATTCAGTTAAGCGTTACGGAATTTAATTGTTCCGACATTAAAAAGACAAGTTTCTTAATTTGCTCTGAAATCACTCTCCCTCGTTTTTTAAATTAATGAATCCGAAGAGAGTTATTTCAAATTGATATTGCGGCATGTCTAAAGTTATACTGTGACAATGTTACACTGACTAGCAATATTCTAATAAAATAATTGTATTGTTTTTTTTTCCTAGATGTACTTATTTTGACTACAGCAATTAAATTGCCAAAATAACATGGTGTTATCAAATACCTCATTTGCAGTATTACGTTGGATAAATTCAAATCCATATTTAATCCAGGACTCGCGAGCTCACGCGGAAGTAAAAAAGATAGGCATTTACGTGTGTCCTGCCCGATTTGGTGTCTAAAAAAGATATTTTATACTTTAAGTGGTGCTCCAGTATATTAAATCTATTTTGATACGTTATGTAGGCTACTTGAGGAAATTTTTATTTTAAGTACACTCCTTCAAAAAATAATCAAATATATTATTTGTTCGTTTATTTGTTGGTTTTTGATGCGTGAATTGGCCTCTTTGTTATTTAAAAAAAAAAATAGCAACAACAAAAAAAAACTTGTAGTTACACTGTGGTCAGTCAGGGTTTTATGACGGTATCCAAAGGATTTTAGTGGTCAAATTCAAGTGCCGCGTCGGGATAACTGTCTGCATTGTGTATGTGTTTGTATACAAGATTCTGTCTGCTGAAAGAAGGTTTTAGAGAGGTTTCGCGCCGCTTCGCGAAACGCTCCAGGATCGCTTGCAGATTTTTAGTCTCTAATTATATAAAAAGGCCAGTATTAATAAACTGATTACATTTCTGCGCGCCATTCTATAAAATAATACCAATCACCATTCCCTGCGATTTTACAGCAAAATTACAATTTATATGAACTATCTTGTAACAGTTCTTGACGAATACTACATGTTGATCATGACTGGGAACTGAATATGCGTATATTTATACATATACACAGATTTATTACAATGTTGCACTACATGTGCTGCTTGAGCTGATTTTCTGCTCCGCAGTATTTTCATGTGAAACCCTTAGAAATAAACTCATAGGTCCTATAAGCACTTAAATGAGATTTGTTTCACTTGGTCGCAACAAACAGGATTGTTTAATACCGTAATGAAAGGTTTATCCCAAAGGTAGCACAATGAGTTTTTAAAATAGGTTTGCAACTCATGTAAACCTAGTTCAGGCCATAATATGTTGCAGAGTATTAAAATGTTTTGAAATTTGTAAGCATCAATTAAAACTCTAAAGAATTCCAGATATGAAAATGTATGCATGTGCGCCATTAGGTCCGATCACTCGGGTCTATGCGCCTGAGTATTTTAAGTCCTGAGTATTTTAGTCCCGGTGCTAGTCTTCCTTCAGAAAATAGTCAGGCCCCAGGTAAACCTGAATTAGCCCCTGGTCTTTTCAATAGCTAGAACACCCCTTGAACATATGTGTACAAACAACGCAATTAACGTATATGAATATGGGCCCAGTATTTAATGTAGTAAGTTTATCAGAGTAGCAAAGTGTGTATGGTGAATTTCAGCTTTATTTTGTTTTATGAACTAGATTATTAACAGGGATATATTATTACAGATGTAAAATAAGCTTAGTTCGATTAATGATTTCCTGCACAAGGATAATGACAAATAGCTAGTTTTGCAGACATATCAGATAATTAGACATCAGACTAATAACACATAATACTGAAAGACGGTCAACGTTGTTATGGCTGTTATACAAGTTCGAGGTGCAAATATTGCATCCTATAAGGAACAAGCGCGAAGGCTGAATAAATCTGCATTTCTGTATAATCCGTGAATAATTTTTGTACGTGACTTTTAAATGCATTTTTATTTATGCATGCCCGTATATGATTTCCATTTGAGACATTAAATACATCTTTATGTATATGTAAACCGTGAATAATCTTCACATGTGACGTTTATCTACGTCTTTATTTCCCTCCTCTGTCTCCGTGTTTTCTTTCTCGTGCTGTCCACGCTGTCTCCATTCTTTACAAACCTGACCGGAGCTGCGTATTAAGCAGTCTTTCTAAACTGTTAAACTCATGTCCAGATATATTACAAAGCTTTCTTATAAATTGAATCTGTATTCTTCCAGCAACGTTCTTGATGGTGGTGCTAGTGGTGCTGGTGGCAGTGGTTGGTGGAG